>PVIC010006716.1:13590-53382 GCA_004025085.1 Thryonomys swinderianus
AATCTGTTTTCCAGCAGGCTTATTGTTTCTGTTTTAATGTTTAAGTCTCGTATCCATTGTGAGTTTAGTTTTGTGCATGGTGAAAGAGATAGGTCTAGCTTTAGCTTTTGGCAAGTTGAAGCCCAATTTTTCCAGCACCATTTGTTAAAGAGGCTGTCTTTCCTCCATTGAGGATGTTTGGCTCCTTTGTCAAAGATAAGGTGGCTTAGAGTACCCGGGGTTGTTTCTGCATCTTCTAATGTATTCCACTGGTCCTCAGGTCTGTTACTTTGCCAGTACCATGCAGTTTTTATCACAGTGGCTTTATAGTAGAGTTTTAAATTGGGGATTGTAATACCCCCTGATGCCATGGCTTTCTTTTGAGACAGGGTCTCGCTTTGTAGTTCAGGCTGGCCCTGAGCTCACTATGGTACCCAGGCAAGCCGCCGCGAACTCAGCAATCCTCCTGTCCCTGCCTCCTGAGTGCTGGGATTACAGGCCTGAGCCACCACGTCCAGCATTGTGGTATGCAGTGTTGATTGTTGGTGGGCATGTCTCCACACCCAGCATTATATGTGGTTACCAGGGATTGAACTCAGGACCTTGCGCTTGCGAGGCAGGCGCCGGAACCACTGAGCTAACCCTCCGGCCCTGCCATGGCTTTCTTGATAAAATTGATAACATCCTTTTTGAAGTTAAAGAAATAGTTTAATCAAGCACAGTAAATACTATATGGATTTCTAAAGCTGGAATATATTAAGACTGAAGAAAAAGCAGCTAAAGTTAATGAGTAAGAGACCCAGAGTGTGCTAATTAAGAAAAGCTCGAGATTCAGAGGTTGAGATAAACAATCTAAGAGTCAAAATAATGGCAAGATGATAGCCAAAACCTCATTTATTTCTGGGTGGGACAGGCATAACTTTGCCCTCATACTCTAATTTTTGTGCTTTTTACATAAAGAATGAAGAAGATTTAAAAATAGTCTGTCTCCTCAGGTGTCTTAGGGGAACACCAGCCTGGCATTCACAGATCAGGTGGAAGTCCAAATAGCTCTGTGAAGCATAAACAATGGGTATGACTAGCTCAGCTCACAGACCACAAAACATGGAGCCTACCACAGCATTTGACAGTTGGTGCTTGGGAAAAAAATCAAAGCAGTTGGCTGAGAAGTAAATCTGATTGATCTAAGGAAAAAGCAAAATCCAGAGAATTTGAAGAAATAACATAACAGAAATCAGAGAAAATAAAATCAACAGAAAGGAAAGATGCTTTGAACTCCCAGAGTACCTGGTGAGGCAGAGGCTCATTCACTGAATGGTCACCGGCACCAGGCAAAATATTGAGCACCTTCCTCATAGCACCACCACCACAAAAAAGACCTTCTCAACCATACTCTACAAATAAGAAAATAAACACCACACACCATTTCTGTACCACTGATACCTGCTTGTTTTCCCACAAAATTTCCTCCTCATTAGAGTTATTCTGGAACACAAAGTCAAGATAGAGTTGAACTGTTTTTTTTTTTTTTTTTTTTTTGAGACAGGGTCTTGCTTTGTAGTTCAGGCTGGCCCTGAGCTCACTATGTAGCCCAGGCAAGCCTTGAACCCAGCAATCCTCCTGTCTGCCTCCTGAGTACTGGGATTACAGGCGTGAGCCACCATGCCCAGCACTGTGGTATGTGGTACTGATTGCTGGTGGGCATGAGTCTCCATGCCCACCATTTTATGTGGTTACTAGGGATCCAACTCAGGACCTTGTGCTTGCGAGGCAGGCACCGGAACCACTGAGCTAACCCTCCAGCCCAAGCTGAACTGTTTTTGTATTGCATTTTGCCTAATGTACAAATAGCACACAGTCAGAATCACTGGACATGTGAATGGCTTCCCTACGGTGAAACATTTTCAGGGTCAAAAGTCATGCATGCATTCCATACAAATGTAGGTTCTAACCTTACATCATATTTCATTTTATTTCACATGGATATTCTTCTCATCTTTGCAGAATACTTGAAAGTTCTTTTCTGAAAGTAAGGTTAGTTACCATGGAAATGAGTGTACTGTGGTTAAGAATAAATTTACATAAACATCAGACAATTATTTTAAGCCTGTAAAACGTGGAATTTATCTGAAAACTAACATGACCACTGATGCAGAAAAAGTATAAGAAGTACAAACCAATCCACTGATTCAGGTCCCAATATAGGATTATAAAACAAATCCAAAGAAACAATTTACAGTAATGCCCTAAAAAATAAAGTTCATAAAGTTAAATTCTGAAATCCTTTTGATAGGGATAATATTCTACAAGAGTAGATTACAAGCTACTGTTTAAATGTTAGAGATGAACAGAATATGTTCTGAAGTCCTTCATTACTGTAAATACATAGCATCTAGCACTATACTCATTGCTTTGAATCAAAAGTGGACAAGAACCACTCCTGCTGCAAGGAACTCCAGTCTGGTAGGGTAGAGATACAAACCAGAAAAAAAAAGTGATAGGTGAACCAAGAAAGACACATGCAAAGCACATGCTCACAAAAAGCACCTAAGGAAAGGAGGTTCAGAGAGGAAAAATACCAGGGACAGGAGCAAGTAGGAGTCAGGTTTCAGAGATTTCAGAGGATAGCCAACCAAGAAGTGGAAGGAGGAACATTAGAAGAGACACAAGTCAAAGATTTGCCAGGTGTTTACAAGTGGCTAACTGTTGCTCTTAAAGTAAAATTAAATTACTTTATAAGGAAGAACACCCATGGACTCGTAGTCTCCAGTTCCCTCTATGCTCCAAGCCTGTGGGGAAAATGACTCCTTCATGATAAGCAAGTATCTAGTATTCTGAAAATTACAGGTAGAAGGTCTTGAGGTGAAAATAAATAAGGCTTCCTGCTAATTGGCTTGAGATTTTCTTTCTTGAGAAAGAAAATCAAGAGAGATGATCCAACTTACACTACAACCTTATAACACAAATCCTAACTCTTACACACTGCTTTGGAACCTGCTTTTTTTTCTCATTTGATATGCTCAAAGTGTTTTATTCTGCCATTTTACAGTCTCCTAATAAATTGTTTTTCTTGGATGCATAGTATTTTGATGTACAGAATCATCTTAACTTATTGAACCAGTTTCCTACTGCTGGCCATTGATGCAATTTATAATTTGTCTCCATTAAATATATCATTGTAATATACACTTTCATGTATAAATTCTTGTACACTTAACTATTTCATTAAAGCAAACAATTAGAAATGGAATTGCAAGTCAAAGCATGTGCACGTTTTAAAGCTTTTAATAAGATTATCAGACTGTCCTCCAAAAACAGTTCATCTTCACTACTACCAGCAATACATGAGAATCCCATTTACTGTAATTTTGCCAAGAGGTAATTATTTTTAAACTCTACCAGTAAGCAAAGAAAAGAAGTTAATTTGTATTTCTTATAATACTAATGAGGCTGAACTCTTTTCAGATCACTTGGCTATTTTTATCTCATCAATTATTCCCTGCTTTCTGGTCAGCTGAGGTATGTATCTTATTAATTTATAAATACTTATTATATATTTATTTAAAACCTAGAAGAGTTGAATGTTCCAAACACAAAGAATGGTCAGGAGATGGAAATGATGACTTCCGTGATTTGATCAACTCGTACTATACAAGGAAGATCAAAATATTTGAATGTTTAAATTTTACAAATTTTATTACAGAAAAAGACATCGACATCCCTCAAAATACACCCCCACCCAAACATACTTATTCCCCTGATCTTGCCACTCTTTCAGTCCTCTTTTCTAAATGTCAGTCAGGTATGTTTAAAAAAAAAAAAAATGGTGACCAGTGTTGCTGAGTACCAGCCAACCGAAAGTCAGGTTCCTAAAAACATTAGAGTGTGTCATCACCCACCTTATCACCAGATCTGGCGCCATGCAACTTCTGGCTCTTCCCCAAAGTCAAAGTGACCACAAAAGGAAAACATTTTTAATGGATTCAAGAGACTGAGGCAGCAAAAACAATGTAACTAGAGACGTTAACAAAAGAGGACCTCTAGAACTACTTCAGAATGTAGCAAGGGAGGGGCTAAGTGTGTTTGAAACAAAGAGGGTATTTTGAGAGGGACTAATCACCTAATAGTTTATGTCAAGTGTCATTCAAGTAGCACATTTGCTGATGTACTCACTATCCCAAGTGTGGCCTGGGCAGGTGTTATTTCAACCCACTAATTCTTACAGTGGAAATATTTGATAAAAATTAACATTTTTATATTTCTTGTTATGAAATTAATGAAAAATACAATTTTTTGTATCCTTATTTAAATGACTTGACTAGCAAGTGGTTAATGACAATGTGTCTTTTACTGTAATAAATTTTTTTTTTTTTGAGACAGGGTCTTGCTTTATAGCCCAGGCGAGCTTGAACTCAGCAATCCTCCTGCCTCTGCCTCCTGAGTGCTGGGATTACAAGCATGAGCCACCATGCCTGACATTGTGGTATGTGGTACTGATTGTGGGTGGGTGTGAGTCACCACACCTGGTATTGTTGTATGTGGTTACCAGAGATTGAACCAGGGACCTTGTGCTTGCTAGGCAGGCACTGAAACCACTGAGCTAAATCTCCGGCCCTATAGTAACTCTTTAAATTTAAACATCCATCATGCTTTTAGATCAATGTGTCCTATAATTATGTACAATTATTATAGCTATGTACAACTACTAGATGAAGGGAAAAAAAGGATAGGGCATGGTAGCACACATCTATAATTCTAGCACTCAAAGGTCTAAGACAGGAGGACCTGTTCAAGGGCAGGTTGGGTTACACAGTTCAAGGCAAGCCTGGGTTACAGAGTGAGATCTTGAAAAGAAAGACAGACTGAGAGAGAGAAAGTAAAAAGGTGGTGATTACTAGACAGGCTTTCAAATGATCTATAATTTTACTCTATTATTTTCATAATCTGTATCTTCCCCACAGAGTTCACTAGGTAGGTATACTGACTGATACACCCAGTCTTGGCTATTTCAACCCCAGCTCTAAGTAACCACAAGCCATTAAACACTCTTAAGTGCAACTAGTTCAAATTTAGATGTATTCAAATGTAAAACTGGATTTCTAAGACTTAATATGAAAAAAGAATGTAAAATATCTTCACAATTTTATATTAATTATAGGCTATTCTGGATATACTAAGATAAAATATTAAAACCTAAAAGAATGAAACTTCTCTATTTCTAGTGTAGATAAACAGGTTAAGTTGTTACCACTGTGACACAGAAAGTCAGAAGAGAAAAAGCTTATAAGGGAAGCACATTTTAGACATGTTAAGTTTGAGGTACCTGTGGGCACCCAACAGGAAATGTCTGATGCACAGTAAGAGGTCCAGCCTGGGACTTCAGGAATTACTATTTTAAGAATTATACCTGAAACCATGAGCATGTAATGTGAAGAGTAGTAGGGTGAAGAGGAATTTTGCAAACCATTAATACTTCCATGAGCAAATGGAAGAAAAGATGCCTATGAAGAAAAAACATGAGGGATGGACAGAGAAACAAATGGAAAACAGAATCACACACTATTACTGAATCAAAGAAGGTTAGCATCTTATGGAGCTTGGGTTAAACACAAAAAGATTGAATGCAGGGCCGGAGAATTAGCTCAGTGGTTCCAGCACCTGCCTCCCAAGTGCAAGGTGCTGAGTTCGATCCCCAGTAACCACATACAATGCTGGGCGTGGTGACTCACGCCTGTAATCCCAGCACTCAGGAGGCAGAGACAGGAGGACTGCTGAGTTCGAGGCTTGCCTGGGCTCCATAGTGAGCTCAGGGCCAGCCTGAACTACAAAGTGAGACCCTGTCTCAAAAAAAAAAAAAAAAAAAAAGATTCAATGCATACAGACTTAAATCCTAACTGCAAATAAGGGTATAAGGGTTTTTAACTAGCAGAGATGGTGGTCATATACAGGAAAGGTCATCTTTAATAGCTTAGGGATTTTTATTGTATGTATTATAGGAGTTTATTTTTGTGCAGTGCTCTACAACTGAGATATACCTTTAGCCTCTAGTTTCAGCTTTTGGAAAAAAAAAAAAAGGTCTTATGTTTGTTGACTTTAGAAGGCCTTAAAAAGTCAAGAATAGGAATAAAAGATGATCAAGCAATTTGTTAACATATGTGCACACAAACATAGTAATTATGACCTCAATTATCTAAAAAAGGATAATGGTTCAACTTCCTCCAGAATAAACTTTCATAATAAGATTGTTTTAATTTTAATTTTTTTAACACTATAAGTTTATGAGAAAAAGAATTACAAAGGAAAATATATAAACATTTTCTAGGTGGCACATGTAACAATTTCAACATGAAGTTTCTTTCACTTAATTACTTTTTAATTGTCTTAGTCACTTTCCTATTGCAAGAACAAGATACTCAGCACCCACAACTTAAGAAAGAGAGGCTTATTTTGATTTCTGGAGGATTCAGGCCACAGCTGGTTGGCTCCAAGGCAGAAAGGAAAAGCCACAGTAGAATGGCCCAGACAGAAGATGGTAGCTCATCCTATGGCCCCCAGGAAGCAGAAAGAGAAAGGAAGAGCCAGGAAGGGAGATACATTCTTCCAGGTCATGCCCTCCACAACCCACCTCTTCCAAACAGACCTGCCTCCTAGTAGCAAGTCATCAATAGCTCCCCCAGTATCCAATCATCTGCCAAAAGCCCCACCTCTGCACAAGGGTTTAGTGGGACATTCTAGATCTAAACCATAACATGCAGCAAACTAAAGGGCACAAAACGTGCAAAGCTTTCATTTGAGAAGACAGCTCTTGGGCCCCTTGTTCAAGAAAGGGTGCCTAAGAAATTGATTCTTGGGATTCAGTTCACAGTTCTTAGCCATCTATGTATTCAGAACCTTCCACAGTCATGATCTAAGGAAGCCCCGCTGCTGCTTGAGTAGGTGGAAGTACCTGGCATCATCCACATGGTACTGGCTCTACAAGCATGCAGAATATAAGTGTTGTGAGGTCAGAGAGGCCTGGGAAGCCAGGCAGTGAGTGTCCGCTGAGAGGGCCATAGGTGAAGCTGTGAGAGTGAAGCCACAAGTGCCATGGAGACCCCAGGAAGCTGGAGATGCTAGAATGCTAAGGGAAGTGGCAGGTAACAAGGGGAGACACCTCAAAAGAGAGGCCTCGAGGTCTACAACAACCACCGCCATAGAGTAACTGCCACTCAAGCCCTTTGGAGTTTCCATCTCTCCACAATCTGTCCTGGCTGCTGAATATGAAGCTATAGGACTTACTCTTTGCCCTACTGGATTTCGGGCTTGCCTTGGTCTGATGCCTTTGATCTTCCTCTTCCTCCCTTCTGGAATAGAAATGTCTACTCTGTGCCACTGTGTGTTGAAAGTGTTTATCTTTCTTTTTGATTTTTTTGCAAGGGCTCACAGCTAAGAGTCTGGCTTCAGTTTCAGAGGAAACTTTAGACTTCAGTTTTCAGCAGTGCTGGAATTATTAAAACTTTGCTGACTTGTAGAAATAAACAATGTATTTTGCATGGATGAACAGGACATATGTCTTTTGGGGGGCAATTCTGTATATAATGGTTAGGTTTTAAATGTCCTTCAAATTCTCACTTGTGTGGAAGGTGATGAGATAGATCATGGGTGCACTATATCTGACTTGCTTTTAGGAGGTAGATCAGACACATGACTTGGAAGTGTAGTGCTCCCTCTCTAGTTCCTCCTTCTCTCCTGCCTGCCACCATGCCCTTCCTGCCTCGAAGGACTAAAACCTCTAAAAGCCATAAACCAAAATAAATCTCTCCTCCTTTAAATTGTAGGTGTTTGGTATTTTGTCTCAGTGACAGAAAGTGATGTAAGACAATAATCTCTGATTTTAAAATAATTAAGAGCAGTCCTTCCTGATAAGGACCCCAGTCTAAGACCAGGGGAACCAGACATATAAACCAATCGGTGAAAAATACTACCGGTTAAAAAAAGTTATTTTGGGCCGGAGGATTAGCTCAGTGGTTCCGGCGCCTGCCTCGCAAGTGCAAGGTCCTGAGTTCGATCCCCAGAAACCACATACAATGCTGGTTGTGGAGACTCACGCCATCACCAATCAATACCACATACCACAGTGCCGGGTGTGGTGGCTCACACCTGTAATCCCAGCACTCGGGAGGCAGAGACAGGAGGATTGCTGAGTTCGAAGCTTGCCTAGGCTACATAGTGAGCTCAGAGCCAGCCTGAACTACAAGCAAGACCCTGTCTCAAAAAAAAAAAAAAAAAGTTATTTTAAGAGACCAATTATGCCTGAGGCTGAGGGAATTGTTAAAAGCTTCACAGAAAGGTCAGGCAAACCAATCGTGAAGGTGTATCAGGAAGTCATAGTTAAAGGTTTAGGAAGGGGGAATACTGGTATCAAACAGCATAGTGTGCTCACACTGGGTAGAGACACTCCTATGCGGTGCCTCCCCAGTAAACATCTTTTGGACTACGCAAAGCCTGAATGTGCTCTGTACACATGAACACAAACCCTAAGAGATACACTTTTTATCTTATGGTCAAAAGAACTCAAAGAGTTCTAATCACATTGTGACCAATCATCACAACGAAAATTGGGAAAGAAGCTGAGACCAATGTCTTAATGCAGTTAGGGATGAGTAGAGGAGAATAAGAGAGACAATGACATTAAGCTGTGGCATCAAGAAAGGCAGTGAGTTTAAAACTTTAGCCACAAATTACAGTAGGAACAGCCATTGACTATGTCAAGAGGATGGCCAATTAGAAGTTATCATTTTGTTCCATGAAACACAAATGGAAAAACTGCTTTTCAGGGAGGGAGGGAAAAGTGTGTTACAGACAAATTACAACTGTTTTAAAAGGAAAAATACCAGTTAAAAAAAAAAACAACACCCAATAACCTTGTGACCCATTTTAACTGTTATCAACAATCTGAGATGACAGGAAATACACCCAGGCTAATTCACGTCACAGCATGTGTACAAATCCCAGAAGTTAATGATAAAACAATAAATTTGAAACATTTAACAGATGAAGAATGATCCTATAACCTTTTCTGCATTAACACTCACTATGGCATTTCCTATAGCTTTAAATTCTTAAAAAATAACAGAAGTTAAGCAAATGTAAAAAATGACTTTACAGGTTCATTTATTTCTCATAAGCTATGTTCTCCATCAGAAAATGTCAAATATTTTCAGTTATAGAACAAAGCTTGAAACAAAATTTTCCAAACATGTTTTTGTACATAAGGACTTCTTGTCTATAAACAATAAAATACTTCACTTGAGCATGTAAACAATACAGCTTCAACTATACCCAACAGATTTAGAAATGGAAAATTCATATACCAGAAGTCTTTACTCTGCTCTTTACTAAAAGTCTTCACTATCTTGACTTCTAAAAGTCAGTACTTCTATCTGTTCCAGAGCTTTATGAAAACACAGTTACACTGTATTTATTCTTTTTGTGTTCTACTTCGTTTCAAGGGTGTTTATAAGATTATCTGTTGTTGAATGTAGCAGTAATCTGTCCATTTCACTATGGAATATATGGCCTTCTATAATTGGAATATTGTCATTCCATGTTTAAACTGTGAATAAAGATATGAATTATTCAGTTTTGATTAGGGTGGAAAAAAACTGGTAAGAATATTATTTTGCATTTCTTGGTGCATAATTTACATACTTCCAGTAAGTATACTTCTAGGAATACCACTGTATTATAAGGTGTTTTTCTGTGCAATGAATAACAGAGTCTGCCAAACAGAATTGTATCAGTGTATGTGTATATTCCTACCAGCAATTCATCAGTCTCCAGTGTTTCCCATCTTAACCAACACCTGGTATTGTCATTTGTTTCAACTTTAACCATTCTGGTGGAAGTTGTAATATCTCATGGTGGTATTAATAGTGATTTCTGTTATTGTTTTAATCATCCTGGAGCCTGAGTAATCACTTTTTCAAATACTAGCCATATGGATGGAGAACTGAGAAGTGGCTGTTTACTCTTTTGCACATTTTCTCATGGCTTATCCACCTTGTTTACCTTACTGACCTGTAGTTTATGAAGGACCAGACAGGTCTCTGCTAACTTAACTCATGCTACAGCATGAAAGCAGACACAATTAATACATAAATAAGGTGGTTGAGGGTCAATAAATATTTGTGGAAAATTCTGAATCTCACAAAATTTTCACGTATCACAAAATATTCTTCTGAGATTTTTCAACTATTTAAAAAGTGTTTATAAAAAATCTTTAGCTTGAGGGCCGGAGATTTAGCTCAGTGGTTCCAGCGCCTGCCTTGCAAGCGCAAGGTCCTGAGTTCGATGCCAAGTAACCACATATAATGCTGGGTGTGGTGACTCACACCCACCAGCAATCAATACCACATACCACAGTGCCAGGTGTGGTGGCTCACGCCTATAATCCCAGCACTTGGGAGGCAGAGACAGGAGGATTGCTGTGTTTGAGACTTGCCTGGATTACATAGTGAGCTCAGGGCCAGCCTGAACTACAAAGCGAGACCCTGTCTCCAAAAAAAACAACTTTAGCTTAGAAGCTATTTAGGAAGCATTCAGGAAGAGTTGAAGTGTATGGGCTATATTTTGCAACCCCCTGGCATCAGTATAGTCCTCTGTCAAGTTGTACGGAAGGTTTTTTTTTTTTGAGACAGGGTCTCGCTTTGTAGTTCAGGCTGGCCCTAAGCTCACTATGTAGTGCAGACAAGCCTGGAACTCAGCAATCCTCCTGCCTCTGACTCCTGAGTGCTGAGATTACTGGTGTGAGCCATCATGCCCAGTATTGCCATACGTGGTACTGATCACTGGTGGGCATGAGTCACCATGCCCAGTAGTGTTGTATGTGGTTACCGGGGATCCAACCAGGGACCTTGCACTTGCCAGGCAAGCGCCAGAACCACTGAGCTAAATGTCTGGTCCAAGTTGTATGTAAGTCTTAACAGGGGTTTATCAATGATATACTTTGCAAAGAATCAACTTTTGGCTTTTCTGACACTACCCCTCGAAACTTGTTTGTTCTTGTCACTTTTCCTTTGTCCCATTTTCTGTGGTTTAAATTTGCTATTTTTAGCTTTTTGAGATTAATATTTAAAACTACTGCTTCTGGCTTTTTCTTTCCTAACGTATGTACTTAGGCTATACATTTCAATCTAAATATCGCACAAGTTTTCACAAGCCATATATTTCTGAATTAGGTCACATTATTTTCTAATTTCACTGTTATTTCTTTTCTGACTAATGGATTATTTCAAAGTGATTGAGTTAATTTCAAACACTAAAAGCTCTTTCAAGCTACTACTCTGCCTAAGCCATTTTACCTACTCATTTACTTTTGGTAATTAGTTCCAACTTTCACTCCATGGTACTCAAATCCACAGAATTTCAACTGCATGAAATTTAAGATTTGCTCTATCACTGGAATAGAATATATTTTGATAACTATGTCACAGACACATAAAATATAGGTTTTATTCATGGCACATATTGTACAAATGTCAATTCGGTCATTTATTAATTTTATTGTTTGGTTCTGTATTATAAGTTGTTTACAGTTTTACTTTGTATTTAAGTGTGTACAATCTAGTAATTACTGAAGTACAGTACTTTAAAAAAAATGTATCACTATGATTGTAGTTTTCTCTACTCCTTGTAGTTGTCAATTCTTTTCATATTTTCAGATTATAATTTGAGGTATACACAAATTTAGAATGTTTTTACTTTTTCAGTAAGTTAATTTATTTGAAACTTTTTTGTATTTGTTCATGGTATAAGACATGATGTTCTGACATGTATGTAAATTGTAGAATGACTGAATTAAACTAATTAATATCAATTATTTCATTTATTTTTTCATGATGAGAACATTTAAAATCAGCAACATTCTAGTATATACTACCATTCACTGTTATTAACAACAGTCACCATATTGTGTAACAGATCTCCTGTATTTATACTTCTAAAGTTCCTTCTCTTTTCTCCTTATCCTTGCCATCATTTGTTAGCCTTTTTGTAGCAATCATTCTAACAGGTGTGAAGTACTATCTCACTAAAGTTTTTTGTTTTTTTTTTTTTTGAGACAGGGTCTCACTTTGTAGTTCAAGCTGGCCCTCAGCTCACTATGTAGCCCAGGCAAGCCTTGAACTCAGCAATCCTCCTGCCTCTGCCTCCTGAGTGCTGGGATTATAGGTGTGAGCCACCACACCCGGCACTGTGGTATGTGGCACAGATTGCTGGTGGGTGTGAGTCACTACACCCAGTATTGTTGTATGTGGTTACTAGGATTGAACTCAGGATCTTGTGCTTGCTAGGCAGGTGCCAGAACCACTGAGCTAAATCTCCAGCTCTATTGTCCATTCTTGTGCCCATATCATGTTATTCTGACAGGGAAGGTTGCTGGTAATTTCTGGTATCTGGGTCACCTTCTTCTCTTCTTTTCTCAGTTTCTCATAATATATTTTCTTAGAGGGCACTTTTTCCAGGCACAGATTTGAAGATGTACCTTGACAAAAATTGTAAAACATGTATTATGTGTACTTAAAACTGCAGCTAATTTATTTAATATGCAGAATTTGAAATAGACTTCATACAATGAAAAATAATAAAGGAGCACAAAATAATCATGTGAACAAATGCCCTTGCGATGAAATACAGGGGTGGAGAGATATTAAAAAGTATGGTAGACAGTTCACCTTACTTGAGGTGGGTGGAGGGAATGGAGGGATAGGAAGTTAAAATCAGAAAGAATGTTAGGCAAGAATCTGATTAATGAAAAAACAGAAAGAAAAGATGCTTTAAGAGAGGTACAGAAACCAAAGAAGATGGAGTTTGCTAATATTCTACTTCTCCAATTCCACTACATAGTGATCACTTGATTATTCTACAATGCTATGCTCTATATCCAACTTCCATCTACCCAAGAACATACTGAGTTTAACTGATGTCACACTTACATGAATTCCTGAGCCCACTTTTTTGGGTTTTTAGACACAAACCCATTCACAAACTGCAACAGGGAATATAAGAATTCTAGACCTTCACCAGCACTGAAACCCAAACACTATGCTCTCCAATTCCTCTAAAAATGTATCCAAGTCCCCTCGTGATTCCTTTGAGTAAGAATGCAGCTACTCCTAAATTCAACTCTGAGACACACAAAATGAACTAAGAGAAATAAATTTTCAAAAAACTGAACTAAGAAGTTGCTGACAACCACATATCACAATATATTCTATCAAAAGCAATACAGTTGGGAACAAGTTGATACTGCAGAACACAAGCTAGCCTACACCACTGCATATCCAGGTACTGCAATATTTCCCTAAAATTAATCTAGAAGAGCCTAAGGATTTTTTTATTTGAGACAAAGATGAGTAAGGATGCAGTAGACTCATAAAGAGAACAAATATTCTTTTGAGTACATTTCATATGGAAGAATAGCAGAGGAGACGGGGATAAAGAAGAGACTATAATATATATAAGCCATTTTTATTTTCCCTGACTTCTAAATCTGAGAATCTGTTAGGGGAATGTGGAAAGTATACAACAAAAGAACAACTATAATGCCAGTGATTCTCAATATTAACTGAACAAAAAGAAGTAAATCTCAATTTGTCTGATCAAGTTAAATGGAGAGCCACTGTACACTCCTTCCTTGATGAACTATTCATCTAAAAGAAGCGAAGATGAATGCTCAGAGACCTGGTTCTGAAAAAAGAGGCACCTTTATGACAAAGCATCCTGAGATAAAAAAAGTGAACAGAATCTTCCAAATTCCACAAATCACATCCTCCCTCCCCACACCAGCCCTACCATCACCACTATCACTACTAAAACAACAATACTAACACTGAGCTTTTATATTGTAGTCACTATTCTGGGAGTTTTATAAGGTATTTATTAATCTTCTAAACAGTCCTAATGAGGTAAGTTAACTCTGTATCTATTTATAGATGAGAAAATGAAGTTCAGAGAGATTAAATGAATATCCTATAAATGTTGTATATTTAGGAAATATAAGACCCAGAATCTGAATCTAAGCAGTCTGGTTTAAAAACTGTGACTTTTGGCCAGGGAATAAGCTCACTGGTTCCTTGTGCCTACCATCCAAGCACAAGGTCCTGAGTTTGATCCCCAGTACAACAACAACAAAAAAAAAAGTTGTGGTTTTAATTTATTCTACATTCCTTTTCCATACTGATGACAAATAGCAGATCCAGAGAATACACAGAATTTTTTATTTATACAGTATATATTTACATACCTTGTACTGTAAGCTCTGCTTGAGTTTCAATAGTCTCATTTCCATTATCAGCTATACAAAAATAAGTTCCTGCATCATTCTCAGTGATATCACTGATCTCCAGGCTACCACCTGCCAGCAGGACCAGTCTTTCAGAGCTGCACAAAAAATATTGATATTGATACATATCAATATGAGCAAAATAAGGCCTAAACAACTCTCCATATTAAATACAGAAAACAACTCAACAGTATTACTATGGACATGGCTACAAATGAAGTGAGATTAATATAAAATTATCTAAATTTAACACCCATTTTCTCTGTTTATATTTTACATGGCTATCACAAATACAAATCAAATTTTATAATGAATACTGACACTTCCATTATTCCCAAAAAGATACTACTTTTATAACCAATTCCATTTCTTCTAACCCATCCCTATCTTCCTACACTAGCCTGCGTTTTGGAAATTAGGTAATTCTGAAGTCTGGAATCCATCTGGGGCTGTTTTCACTAGAGCTGTACCACACTGAGATACTAACAGAGAGAAAAAATTCTGAGGGCAAATGTCAAACCAGAAACAGTAAGTCATGGGATGACAGTTTCCAATGATGGCTTGGATAGAAAAGGGAGGAAAGGAAGAAGGGAAGGAAAACAGCAGGACAGTTGTCAGAGAACAGGTCCCTGGGTGTGGTACTGGACAGGAAGGAATCAACCTCTAGCATGTTGCTACCAACAATGATGTTGATGAACACTGATCCATCTCTACAAAGTATTACGTCTATTTAAAAAAATTCTGTAACATTAATAAAAAACAAATCAATATTCTAATCAAATAATCATAAATGTTCATAAAGTCAACAAGTTTAGTTACTTTGGAGCATTACAAACTAAACCAAGCATATAAAGGTACCTGATAGAAAGCAATTCTACAAATGCATAATTAAAGCTGACACTTTAAGAGTTCCATAGACAACATAGATGCTAAATATAAAAACAAATACAACACTATCTGTATACATGTATATCTTTATTTTAAATCTGTCTAAATTGGGTTTTCATATGCTTTTTCTTCCAAATCCTAATATTGCCACACAATTATCTGTATCTACTATGCTCAATAGCAACAAAAAATGTTCTGATTATAATTTAGCTTTTCATATGGAATTCCTTATGGGGGAAATTAGAGGCAATTAACTATGTGACTGTTAACATCTATAATTATCTTCCTAAATAAAAAAAAATGCTATCCTGGCTTAAACTTCAGTAGATTATATGTCTAGATCATTGGTCTTACTGAATCTGATAAACAAGATTAAACATCTGGATGGAGGGCCGGAGACTGAGCTCAGTGGTTCCAGCGCCTCCCTTGCAAGTGTAAGGCCCTGAGTTCAACATACAATGCTGGGCGTGGTGACTCACGCCCACCAGCCATCAATACCACATACCACAGTGCCGGGTGTGGTGGCTCATGCCTGTAATCCCAGCACTCGGGAGGCAGAGGCAGGAGGATTGCTGAGTTCAAGGCTTGCCTGGGCTACATAGTGAGCTGAGGGCCAGCCTGAACTACAAAGCGAGACCCTATCTCAAAAAAAAAAAAAAAAATCTGGATGGAAGAAGCTAAAAATCAGAATCAGATTAAGTGACTTCTCCAAGAAATAATACTCAGTAATGTCATGTAATACTACCTGTAAGGTCAAAAAAAATCTTATTAAGGGATTTTTCTATAAGAAATGTCTTAATTATACTTTCAAATTCCAACTTTATGTGATGAAACAGAGAAGCAAGATAACATAATGAACACAGCAAGAATAATTAGGATAAAATTAACAAATAAAACAAGGTTTTAGTGCCTCAAAAGTAAATTTTTTTGAAAAAATTAAAGTCCTACACTTGGATAAAATCACTAAGTTTAAAAAGTGAAAAACTAAATATCCTCATCTCAAGTGAGAAATTAACAGTGTATATACTTTATTAAAAATATGTATGATGGAGGCCAGAGATTTAGCTCAGTGGTTCCAGCATCTGCCTAGCAAGGACAATATTGTCAATATAGTGACTCATGCCGAACAGCAATCAATACCACATACCACAATGCCGGGCGCGGTGGCTCACACCTGTAATCCCAGCACTCAGGAGGCAAAGGCAGGAGGATTGCTCTGAGTTCCAGGCTTGCCTGGGCTACATAGTGAGCTCAGGGCCAGCCTGAACTACAAAACAAGTCCCTGTCTCAAAAAAAAAAAAGAAAAAAAAGAAGAATAACTCTATTTGGTTCAGTACTCTATTTCTTGTACCTGCACCAGTTCATAACATAGTCAGCATTCAGTAATTATTTGCCCAGTAATTATTAAATAAGTGGAAATAGTGGGAATCCTCACTTTTCTTATACAACATTTTATTTACATCTTTATTGTATATTGACAATATTGTCCTAAGATGATAGAACGTAAAAGTTTAAAAAAAAATCTATTCCAAGGCTGTGGATTTATCTAAGTGACATCATGCCTACTTCACAAACAGAGGGTCCTGAGTTTGATCCCTAGTATGGAAGGAAAAAGAAAAACCAAGAAAAATAAAATCTATTTCAAGCTTTTTCTTTTTGAGACAGGGTCTCGCTTTGTAGTTCAGGCTGGCCCTGAGCCCACTATGTAGCCCAGGCAAGCCTCGAACTCAGCAATCCTCCTGTCTGTGCTTCCCAAGCCCTGGGGGGAATTACAGGTGTGAGCCACCACGCCCGGCACTGTGGTATGTGGGATTGATTGCTCGTGGGCGTGAGTCACCACGCCCAGCATTGTATGTGGTTACCTGGGATCGAACTCAGGACCTTGCACTTGTGAGGCAGGCGCTGGAACCACTGAGCTCAATCTCTGGCCCCCAAGCTTTCTTGATAGAGACTTTGTTCTAACATACAGACAATAAAAATCTTGATTCAAAGACCTTAAAATTTTGTATTTCTTTGTTAAGGCTCCTTATGTTCTTGTAGCAATTTTTTTTTTAATGAGCTGGTATTTATTTCACTCTTAACTGGCTAGGTAGACTAATGGGCATTACTTTTGCAATTTCATATATGTACATACTTTGAGAATTTTCACTCTGTTAACAAAGATCTTTTAAAACTGCCTAAGTCTAATAAATTCTTTGCTAATAAATATTTTTCTTCTAATAAATATTTAGTCTAATAAATAAATATTTACCTGGTAAGAGAAGTAGGAAGAAAAAGAGGAAGCAGAATATGGACAGAAATTGGTGAATGGATGTATACTCAGAAAAAACTCAAGTGATTTGGGCGAGATTCCATCAGTTAAGCTAATAGAACATGTCAGAACCAATCACATTGTACTACATCATCCCCACTGATCACTGAACACTGATTATCTGGCTGACTGGACCATACACCTCTCCATGTCTTGGCTACTGACTACACAAGTTAAGACTGTGTGGTCACTTTTGATTACCTCAGAAACAACTCTGAATCTTCTCTGTCCAACTCAAGAGCCACTATCCACATGGGGCTAGTAACATGTGGTCAGTATGACCAAGGAATTAAATATAGTTCATTTTAATGTACAAGCTGAAGCAGTATAAAACACATGCCACAAAGCACAATTTTATTATTTGGGTAGAACTATGTTTCAATCTGAATGGTACATTACACAAAACGTTCCTGTTGTGTTCAACAGTGCATGTACACTTCTAAATTTTAGTGTTGGTACCAGAAACTGCGATTTACTTGTGTGGCTTAGACTATATTTTCATTGAAGAGCACTGCTCTACAGTGATCCTTAACTGAGGGTAATTTTGCCTCGTCTTTGTCAACACAAATTAGAAGTATTTTTGGCATCCACTGGGTAGAGGCCAGAGATCCAAGTAAATATCCCGCAATGGATAACTGTTTTAGAAACAAAAATGTAACTACCTACTGTCATCTCCAATACCACTCCAGTTCTCTTACAAGACTAAAATTGAGAAAAGTCTTCACACATAAGCAAGAAGGGGAAAGCAAATGAACATGCTGGTTGGAATTAACCAAGAAAGGTCTTATGGAAACAGAATTTATAAAAAAGAACTGAAGGATGATATGAGTTTACAAGGCAAAATAAAAAACATGAGAAAGACATCTGCTTATACTGTTTGAGCAAAGGAAAAAAAGCACCAAAATGCATGTAGGAATGAAAGACTCAACCTAGTCAGGTCTGGGAGCTCTGCAACAATTTAGGGAAGGAAATTCCAAAATTTTAAGCTATGTATACTACAGCTTCAGCAAGAACAAATGGATAATTATCCTGTAATATCTTGAAATCATAATTTTTCTTTGCATATCCTAATCATGTAACACAAATAATTTCAAGGATAACAATAAAAGCATTATAAAGTGCTGAAATAATCACTTTTGACTAGTCAACAGTTCTGAATAGGAGTAGAACAAGTCTTGAGCTGAGATTGAAAAAGACAGACAACAGTTACCTTCCTGGGTCGAGAACTTCCTCATTTTTCATCCATCTGATAGCTGGAGCTGGAAGTCCTGAAGCAACACATGGCAACACTGCACTCTGACCAATAACTCTGACCAAGGAAGAAGGCTGTTTCAAAAATACTAAGTTTGATGTTTCCTCTGGATCTAAAAAAAATTTTTAAAAAAGACAAAGATTTAAAAGACAAAGCAGTTTACTACTTAAATCACGAGAAACTGCTAATTCCTATTTAGTTTGTGTGGGAAAGTAACATAAGAAAATGCCATTAAAATCAGTAAGAATTTTTCAAATTCCTTTATGCAAAACACTGTGCTAAGGTCTCTATGATAAGTTAAGCTCCTGCTAGTGCTTACTGATCAAATAAAGGAGATTTGACATGAATCTCCTTTACTTTACAAGTTAAGATAAGGGAAATGGAACATGAGTAGTACAAATAGTGACGAGACTAAGCAAGTTCAAGACCCAAGGCACACTCCCCACTCACAAGGATTGAAGAGGTCTCCTCCCTCCTCTGTATCTTTATGCTATTTCAGAAATTCTGAGTTTCATCTTTTTAATCTTTGACACTCTTTTGATTTCATAATGTAGCAATCATTTAGCTTTCCACTCTATTTCTGTATCTAATATCCAAATATTGGAAAATATGTTCATTTAATAGAGGTGTCCTTTTGTGAGCATAGGAAAGGCCACACTCTTGAGAGTAATAGATTGAAGTTCTCTATTTAATAGGATATTAACTCAATGTTGATTGGGGGGGCATCCACAGGCAAAGAACTGCAACTCTTGTCCCCAAATGCTTGAGGACAGATATTATATAGTCATGGCAACAATCACAAACAGTGGCTTTAAATGTGCCTAGTCAATAAATGACACTTCTGTAGCCATGGTAACAAGTAAATACCACCTAACAAATTAGTGAAAACTCATTTCAGTGAATGTGCCTTTGAAGGCCAACCAGTAAGTGACCAGCTTAGGCTTTAAAGTGAACCACTCAATAGCAGAGTTGTTCACATTTAAGACTAGCACTAATCTGTTCCCACCTTTGTAGCCACCAGAAAAACAGGCCTCTCTGACTGATACCAACCTGCTTTGCCTCTTAACCAACACAACCCAAATCAATGTCCTCTTAAAAACTCTGCAGCACAACTTGAATGACAAATACGGAAAAATTCAGAAACCAGCAGTGGGAATCAAAGATGAAAGGTCATGAAACATCAAAAGGCTAGAGGGACTCTGATAAGCAAGTGAGTGGAAGATGTTAAGCATAGAGAAAAAAGATACATACAACCGATTATGACAAAAGCCAGTAAATGAAGAAAGAATGAGAAAAAGACTGAAAGAGAAACTAAGTTTACATTAAAATAAGGAGGACCATGGAGATCCAAGCACTCTCACTTGCTAGTGTCTTCAGAGCTGCAATTAGTTATCACCCAACTCACCCCTTATTGGTATGAGAAAGGGGATGCAGTTGAAGACAAAGGCTTGACAAGAAAAAGTAGATAATATTTCTTTGATCAAGAAGAACACTATTCGATATTGGACATACTTTATTACTTGATAAAATTTTAATATTATTCTTTTTATCCCTGTAAAAAGCTACAATTCTTTATACTGACAGTAATATGTCAAACCAAATAAATGCTTATTTTAAAAAAAACCACAACAACAGATTGTTACTCATTAATAAACACAAAGCTATCAATCCAAATACTAATACCTGGAAGAACCTTCAATTCAGCTTCATCACTATACTTTGGTGGACCACCACTTTCAACTATGCAGCGATATAGTCCCCCATCTCCTTCAGTTGTATTGCTGATCACCAGCGTTCCACTTGGAAGCTTGACAATTCTATCATCCAGAAGAAGGGGCTGTTTGTCCTGTTCCCACCTCACAAATGGAACCAAGTCTGTATTAACGTCGCAGTTTAGAACTGCACTGTTCCCAGCATACACAGAGGAAGGTTCTGGCTGGCTGGTAAATCTTGGAAGACCTGGGTAATAAGAGAAAAGAAGGGGGAGAAGACATTAAATATTGATTTAAGATGTAGTCATGGGGGCCAGGAGCAAGTCACTCATGTAGCCAAAATATATAGTGAATCAAAAGGTTGAGGCATTAGGAAATTTGCTACATACAGGGATATAGAACAAATAAGTAAGATTACTAAGAATAATATAAGTCAGATTCTTCACAGCTAAAAAGTACACTTCAAATACGGAAAAATATACACAGTAGAAAAAATTCCATGTAAATATGTGGATGTAATAGAAAAGTATGAGATATGTATATATTTTACATATACTCAATCCTTAGATATTATTATTCTTACACATACACACTCATACACATTACCCAGCTCTGGCCCTAGAATCAATCACTCTAGTAGCAATGGGTACATATGATAACTTTATCTTGATTTCTAAATATTAATTATCCATTACAACAAGCCAATGTTTCTTGTAGAAATGGCTGGTTCTAAGAATGGAACATGCACAAAACAAGATAAACTTTTTTTTAAACTGGTTTTTTTGTTTTGTTTTGTTTTGTTTTGTTTTGTTTTGTTTTGAGACAGGGTCTCGCTCTGTAGTTCAGGCTGGTCCTGAGCTCTCTATGTAGCCCAGGCAAGCCTCAAACTCAGGAATCCTCCTGCCTCTGCCTCCCGAGTGCTGGGATTAGAGGTATGAGCCACCAGGCCCAGCAAAACTTGGTTCTTTATGTGATGTCTTATTTCATAAAACTTTACTTCATAAAATTCATGTCATAAAGTAAGTAACTATTTGAACAATAATGGATATGTTAAAAGTGATCTCAAGAATGTAGAGATTTTTCTGGCTAAATCTGAAAATGGCATTTCTACTTAAAACTTGCTGAAAAAGAATCTGTTAGTATATACTTCCACCCCTGTTAATATTAATAAATAAGTGGAGAAGAAAAATATTTACCTTACAGAAGTGAAGGAATCAGAAAAAATAACCATTTGGTAAACACTAGGAATAACTGATTTAAGCAAGAATCTTCAATGGACAGTAAAACTAGTAGGTGAAATTTATTAACATGTCAGCTTCCACCCCTGTGTGACTGTCCTACTGTACAGCATAGGACTGTCCTATCAGGTGGCTTGTACCATAGTCATGTATGTACCACTGGTAGGTCAAAATCTCCAGCCTTGATAAATATGAATTATGACCATTGTGAACTGTCAGAGTGTATATTTTTTTTTTTTTTTTTTTTTTTGCTTTTTGAGACAGGGTCTCGCTTTGTAGCTCAGGCTGGCCCTGAGCTCACTATGGTGCCCAGGCAAGCCGCCGCGAACTCAGCAATCCTCCTGTCTCTGCCTCCCGAGTGCTGGGATGACAGGCGTGAGCCACCACGTCCGGCATTGTGGTATGCGGTGTTTTTGGTGGGTGTGTCTCCACGCCCAGCCTTATATGTGGTTACCGGGGATCGAACTCAGGACCTTGCGCTTGCGAGGCAGGCGCCGGAACCACTGAGCTAACCCTCCGGCCCTCAGAGTGTATATTTACAAAATATTAAAGTATCTCTTTCCAAAATACTTATTACTAATTAACAACAGTACAAATACGTAACTGTCAGAGAAAAAACAGTTCATAGACTGCCTTAATTGAGTAAAATACTATAAATTTTTATAGTAGGTCACCAGTACAAAACACCACAGGGTTCCTGACGTGATGTGTTACTTCTCTACTATTCCTCCCAAAAAAGCAGAATCTGAATCTATTTATAGGGGTAAAACAAATTAATAAAATAAAATAAAAATGAGACAAGGAAAACTTGTAGGCCTATTGCATATCTAAAGAGTTTAAAGATAAACAACTACTAAATAACACATGTAACCCCAGATCAACTCTGAAAGGGCAAGATTTTTTAATTTTTTTGCTATAAAAAGAATTGAGATAATATATGAAATCTAAAGTGATTTAATTAGTATTGTACTAAGATTAATTTCCTGGTTTTGGTGGACACTTGTCATTTCTTTGGAGAATATGCTTGTTTTTAAGATCTGTACACAGACATGTTTAAGCAGGGGTGACAAAGCAACATATATGCAACTTACTATCCTGAATGGTCCAGAGAAAAGTATTTGGAGCATACAAAGCAGACATGATAAAATGTAAACTACTGGGTGATTTCTGTGAAGACACAGGAGACTTCTTGGTTCTCAGAACTATTCTCTAAATTCAAAATTACTGTACTTCAAAATAAAATGTTAAACAAACACTGTGATCATAAGAACTATATAGATGCCACAGAACACAGTAGCTACAAGTGTCAATTCTGGAGTCATATGCCTGAACATGAATTTAACTCTATCTTTTATGGTTCTATGATGCTGGCAAACTATTTCACCTCTCTCCCACCTCAGTTCTCCATAGTAAAATGAGAACAATAACAAGTTTCATGTTTGTTTAAAAATTAAATATTTAACATAAATAATTTATATATGGTACATTGGTACACATACATACTTAATTAGCTATTATTATTATTAACAATGTCTATGAAGTGATTCAGCTCTGCTTAGAACACAAAATTTTTATAAGTATATGTATGTGGATTTTATAATCATTTTGGGACATTCATACAAGTATGTACATGTAATATTTAAAGACAGGAAAATACATTATAAAAAATAATTCCAGGTTTTCTAGTTTTATGATGGTGAATTACTCCAAAGGTAAACATAAATAACACACAGGTTTTCTTACTGTAAATTTTTCCTTATTTTTTATTTCAAGGTGATTTTTTTTTTTTTTTAAACAGGGTCTCACTTTGTAGTTTAGGCTGGCCCTGAGCTCCCTATGTAGCCCAGGCAAACCTCGAACTCAGCAATCTTTCTGTCTCTGCCTCCTGAGTGCTGGGATTACAGGCGTGAGCCACCACACCCGGCACTGTGGTATGTGGTATTGATTGCTGTTCGGCATGAGTCACCATGCCCAGCATTGTATGTGGTTACTGGGATCCAACTCAGGACCTTGCGCTTATGAGGCAGGCGCCGGAACCTGAGCTAACTCTCCAGCCCCTTCAAGGTGATTTTTGAAGCAAAGAAAATAATCTAAATACCTACATAAAACAGAAAATCAAGAAAAGATTAACATGAAGCACAAAATCTAACAGATAAAACCAAGTTTTGGTTCTATTTTTTTTAAGTCAAAAAAATATTCCCACCTAAGGTCTCATGAAAATTAGTAATTGTTTAAAATGTAAACCCTGCCGGGCGTGGTGGCTCATGCCTGTAATCCCAGCACTCGGGAGGCAGAGATAGGAGGATTGCTGAGTTCGAGGCTTGCCTGGGTTACAGAGTGAGCTCAGGGCCAGCCTGAACTACGAAGCGAGACCCTGTCTCAAAAAAAAAAAAAAAAAAAAAGTAAACCCTCACTTGTTGAGGGTTTACTTTTTTTTTCCAATGGGAAATTGGCAAGCAAGAAATTTAAAAACATTTCTGAATAGGGAAAGCAGAGAGAGGAACTGGGAACTATCACATCAAGGCAGAGAAAACAGCAGCTTCTTTGGTTCACAAGAGGGAAACCAGCTGTCTTGCTGTCTCTGGAGAACTGCAAGGGGAAAAAGGTAGCGGGAGCGAGGCAAGGAGTTGACAAGAAGGGATTAACAATATCTGGATTTAGATCATCCCAGAACCCTACCTTTGGGCACAGCCAGACTACTCTCAGGCAGGAAAGCACAAATTTCAGTTGTGGAGAAATGAGAGACAACCCAAAGGGAAAAGAAAAAAGGAAAATGACAAGTAAAAGTACCCAAAACCCAAAAAAACCAAAGGAAAGCAGTCTCATATTTAATTCCATAAGCTATATACTTGGTGGTTCCTTCAAAAATATTCCTGCTTGATGGGCGTGGTGGCTCACGCCTGTAATCCCAGCACTCAGGAGGCAGAGGCAGGAGGATTGCTGAGTTCGAGGCTTGCCTGGACTACATAGTGAGCTCAGAGCCAGCCTGAACTACAAAGCGAGACCCTGTCTTAAAAAAAAAAAATTCCTGCTTTCTGAACTTGGCGATTCATTTTTACTGTTTACAACTAAAAACCTGAAACAACTTTTAAAAGTTTTTTTAGGGGGCCGGAGGGTTAGCTCAGTGGTGCTAGCGCCTGCCTCGCAAGCTCAAGGTCCTGAGTTCGATCCCAGTAACCACATACAATGCTGGGTGTGCAGACTCACGCCCACCAGCCATCAATACCACATACCACAGTGCTGGGCGTGGTGGCTCACACCTGTAATCCCAGCACTCGGGAGGCAGAGACTGGAGGATTGCTGAGTTCAAGGCTTGCCTGGGCTACATAGTGAGCTCAGAGCCAGCCTGAACTACAAAGCAAGACCCTGTCTCAAAAAAAAAAAAAAAAAAGTTTTTTTAGAAGGGTAATTTGGCATTATGTTTTTCAGGGGGCTATTGAGACAGGGTCTTACAATGTAGTTCAGGTCGATCTTGAACTCACTATGTGACCCAGGCTGGCCTTGAATTACTGGCGATCCTCCTGCTTCCATCTCCTAAAACCTAAGATTACAGGTGTGTGTCACCACACCCAGTTTTACTGAGATATAATTTATATCATAAAGTTCAATGTTTAAAGGATACAACTTAATGATTTTTAATATATGAACAGAGTTGTATAATCTTTCCAATAACCTAACTTTAGAACCTTTTTATCATCCAAGAAAGCTTGCTCTCCCTTTTTTATACCATCTCTGTCATCAAGTCTTTAGCACTAGAAAACCACTTAATCTACTTTCTATCTCTAATGTCTATTTCAGACATTACATATATGTGATCATACAATATGTGGCCATTTTGGACAGTTTCTTTAACTTAGTGTATTTTTCCAGTTCATCTGCATTGTCATAGGAATGACTTCATTCCTTTTTATTGCAAGGAATAATCTACTGACAAATATACCACTTTTTTTTTTTTTTTTTGAGACAGGGTCTTGCTTTGTGCTGGGATTACAGGAATGAGCCACCTCGCCTGGCACTGTGGTGTGTGGTACTGATTGCTGGTGGGCAGGAGTCACCACACCCAGTATTGTTGTATATGGTTACCAGGGATCAAACCAGGGCCCTTGAACTTGCTAGGCAGGTGCCTGAACCACTGAGCTAAATCTCCAGCTTGAATATGCCACATTTTGATTATCCATCACTTGATGGACATTTAGTTTATTTCTACTTATTTTCAATTATAAATAACGTGGTTATGAACAATCTTGTACAAATTGTTATGTGGATATAGCTCTTCATTTTCTTGGGCATACCTGGGGTAGAAATGCTAGATCATATTTTAACTCTATGGTCAACATTTTAGGAAATGACAAACTAGTATCTTTTAAAATCTCTCTCATGCACGCGCGTGTGCGCGCGTGCGCACACACACACACACAGAGTATCCAGCAATCCCAATTCTAGTACTCTATTTTACAGAAATAAAAATTTGCAAGAAGTATTTCAAGATAGTATTGCCAAAAATTTTAATCCATATAAATGTTCAATAAAAGGGACAATAAATCACAGTTATCTGTATACAACGCATACTTTGTAAATACAGAGTAATTTATTCATCACTTAGCTTAGATGCAATTTTCTCTGGGTACCTAAACTAACATTGGGCTATATAATTCTCCTATAAAATGCTTTGCAATTACTACAGAATGTATTCCTTTGTATTAAAACTGCCTCTTTACTAAGACATTCAGTCAAAAATGCTTCTTCCTTAAGAACATGAGACTAGGGCCGGAGGGTTAGCTCAGTGGTTCCGGCGCCTGTCTTGCAAGCGCAAGGTCCTGAGTTCGATCCCCGGTAACCACATATAATGCTGGGTGTGGAGACACGCCCACCAACAATCAACACCGCATACCACAATGCCGGACGTGGTGGCTCACACCTGTAATCCCAGCACTCGGGAGGCAGACACAGGAGGATTGCTGAGTTCGAGGCTTGCCTGGGCTACATAGTGAGCTCAGGGCCAGCCTGAACTACAAAGTGAGACCCTGTCTCAAAAAGCAAAAAAAAAAAAAAAAAGAACATGAGACTAATAACAATGTACCAATAAAGATAAAAATAAACTAAAAAAATAACATGAGACTAAGATGAAGTGTGAAAGAACCTAGTGAAGAAGAAAAGATAAAGGATAGAATTAATGGGAATAAATGAAAGAGTACTCATACCACATTGTACTGCCATTGCTAAATCTGATGAAGGTAGTGAGAGTAGGAGGGGGGTTGAAAAAATAAAAAATTAGACTGAAGAAGGGGGCAGGAGTTCATAAAAGGCTGGTAAAGGTCTATTAAGTTGACAATATTACTAAAGAACCAATAAATCACTGAAGGATAACAAAACATACTTTAACCTGTGTGGAGACTGGAGAGAAGGGAACAGTAAGGTGCAGACAGGGAGATAAAAGGCTGTCGTGAGAAGTCCAGAGGGAGGAAGAGGAGGAGAAAGTTAAACAATGCAGAAAAATTAGGAGCAGAATTCATGGATTCAGTGATAGGATGAAGAGTAGAACTTACAGGAAGGAGTCACAAATAAAAGACTAGGTAAGACATATTTAAGAACACAATCAGAAGCCTGGCATAAGACATTGTAGAGAAAGTCATTATACTTAATTACCACATATATTGGAGAAGTCATAGCAGATGGATAAGGAAGACGGGAGGGGAAATGGAAGGAGGAAGGCAAGAAACAAAGGAAAAAGAAAAACTTTCCCAGAAAATCTAGGTTTTTTCCTTCTCTTATTTTTCTATCCTTCATCTATGAGTATGGAATAATTATGGTTTTATGTCATACTCAAATTCAACTTTGAGTATGTGGCTTTAAAAGATAAAAAGAGCCATCATCTTCTGAGTTAATGAATACATTCTGCAGTGAACCCAGATTCAAACCCATAGCTCTGAAGTGGGAAAGAGAAGGGAAACTACTATCTCAGTCAGGTTCTACTCTCTTACCAGCATTTCACCAAAGTGAATATAAACAGAGATCTTAAAGAAAATTCCCTGTTGTACAATATCTCTCTTTATAAAAACTACTTTATTTGGTATTCAAGGAAATGTTATCTGAGGAATGCTGGTATCTACTACAAAACATAAATGACTCATATAGGAAACACATCATACAGCTCTAAATACTTAATTTCTCTTGTACTTGCATAAAGATGCTCCAAAACAGAGTATGACTCTCAAAAGCTGTCAGGTATCTTAACATATACTCTAGATTATTAAATAATCTAATTCATGTCCATTCCTTGATTAAAACACACAAAAAAACAAGATTCTAACTTTACACTAAGTTTTATAAAACCTACTAGATGGTTTTTCTAGGTAGGATAAAAGCTATCAAACTCATTTAAATTTCCAATATAACTTTCTCTGCTGTAAATTAAAAAGAGAAAGATAAAAACTGCTCCTGATAACAACTTTTAAGCCATCAGACAAGTGGGGAAAAGCTATGCTAGTTTATCCCATATAGAACTGAGCAAGGCTTACATAGTCTGTTTCATGTAATATATACCCAATGGGTATCTGCTGAATGATTTTTGACCAATTAAATGAAAACTCCAAAATAATACTGATTGTGTGTGTGTGTGTGTGTGTGTGTGTATGTGTACAGTACTGGAGTCTGCAGAAGGCAGGACTTCACACATGCTATGTAAGTGGTCTAAAAGAAGGTTACATTCCTACTCCTTTTTAAAACAGGGTCTTTCTGAATTGCCTGGGTTGGCCTCAAACTTGTAATACTTCTGCCTCAGTTTCCTGAGCAGCTAGGATTATAGGTGTATGCCACTATACTGCTTTATTTTTCCCCAAGATTTACCCTTGATAAAACTTTGAGAAACCCGGTAAATCATTTCATAAAACTTACCTGCTACTGTGAGCTTTGCTGTTCTACTAACAATAGTTCCAAGACTATCAACAGTGGCCACGCACTGATAGTAACCTTCATCAGGTTTATTGTGTTTGGAATGCACCACATTGGTAATAAATAAAGATCCATCAGAGAGAAGCTGGCGTCGATCATCTGATACTAGGTTTAAAAAAGTTCCATCTTTTTTCCATTCAATTTTTGGAGAAGGTTCAGAATATGCTGAACAGTTTAATATAACAGAAGAGCCTCTAATTGAGAGTGTATCCACTGGCTCCACCAGAAAATAAAATGGAGTGAATGTTCGAATGCTGGAACCTACAAAAACAGAAAGAACAAAATTAAGTAAAACATCCTTCTACTATTTCTGTAAGAAAAGAAGTCTAAAAGCTATCCTCAAATGATTATGCTCTTTGAGTTTAGCACATAAATATGTACAATCAATATACTATGAATGTCTAATAATGTCTTACTGAGAAACCAAAATGACTCACTTAGAACACACACATACAAATTTACATGAGATCAACTTGTTAGATTATGTACCAATGAAAGTTTTTTTTTTTTTCCTTTTTGAGACAGGGTCTCACTTTGTAGTTTGGGCTGGCTCTGAGCTCACTATGTAGTCCAGGCAAGCCTCAAACTCAGCAATCCTCCTGCCTCTGCCTCCCGAGTGCTGGGATTACAAGCATGAGCCACCACGCCCGGCACTGTGGTATGCGGTATTGATTGCTGGTGGGCGTGAGTCTCCACACCCAGCGTTGTATGTGGTTACCAGGGATCAAACTCAGGACCTTGCGCTTGCGGGGCAGGCGCCGGAACCACTGAGCTAACCCTCTGGCCCACCAATGAAAGTTTTAATTCAAGCCCTTCAATTGGATTTAGAAATACTTAAAATTACTATACTAAAAGTAAATATAAAACAGACAAAAAGTTGAAATAAATTTTTGTTCATATCTTTTTATGTTTATTGGCTGTCTATATTCTGTTCATAAATTCACTATGGCATACATTTTACCCATTTTCCTAGCAGATTACTCATCCTATTGACTTTGATCTTTGGTCACAGTTACTATGTTTTGGAAATACCTTTCTTTCTTTCTTTTTTATTTTGAGACAGGGTCTCTTGTAGTTCAGGCTGGCCCTGCGCTCACTATGTAGCCCAGGCAAACCTTGATCTCAGCAATTCTCCTGGCTCTGCCTCCAGAGTGCTGGGTTATAGGCGTGAGCCACCATGACCATCATTTGTGGTATGCAGTACTGATGGCCAGTGGACATGAGCCACCATGCCTGGTATTGTTGTATGTGGTTACCTGGGATCAAACCAGGAACCTTGTGCTTGCTAGGCAGGTGCCAGAATCACTGAGCTAAATCTCCAGCCCTGGAAATATCTTTTTTTAATTTGATTTTTTATAACAAAATAAATTTTAAGTTATGCAAAATTAAATGTATTAATTTAGAAAGATCTCCTTTATCCCAAAGTTATTAAAAATTGGTTTTTGCCCTATTAGTTTTATGGTTTAATTTTTTATACTTAACTTTCATCTATAATTTATTTTGATGTAAAGAGCACAGATGAGATTCATTTTTTTAAATCTTTCACCAATTTTTCAAACATAGTAAGAACAAATTTAAAGAAAAGTTTTGCTAAAAACTTTGTATTTTAGCCAAAGCAAGCTTTCTAGATGAGATCAAGAGTGTTCAAGGTGGTAGGACCATAGACAAAGAAAGCTTTCCGATACAAGCTTTATCTCTTTTCTTGAAAAAAATTGTTGATCAACTTGCCTGTGAACAACTCAAGCCATTAATCAAATTATCTCTATAAGGGACACCTGGTCCAAAAAAGTCAGGATTTCTTTTCAAATACCTATTTATAATTATTTAATTATAAATTTAAGGGTGGCACTAATTCTACATTATAAAATGAATGTTCTACATAAATAAATATGAAACACACTAGCAGAGGAAAGTAAATAATATTCAACAGTTTAGAATACTTCCCGGTATTTACAATAAGCAAATTCCAATTCAGATCAGACTAACCCTCCCCTCCCCAATGCCGCAATGGGGACTTGGGAAAGTTTCAGGTCTTTTTCCAATTTGATGACAATGAAATTTATCTGTCAAGTCTTAACTCTTAAAAATGATCTTGAGAATTTTTCTAAAGTAACCTGGTTACTTTATCTTTGCTATTAAATTTTATATTGCTATTCATTGAAACTATAATAAATCAAAATATAAGCAAAAGGGAAGCACACGTGGGAGACAAACCTTCTATCTTCCCTATATACCTTACACCTTCATTATACCACCTGAGCTTACCCAGGAGATAAATATTTTAGACTGGCAGTCAAAATATGAAATTATTTTTAAAACATTTCAAAAGATATTAACAATTTTTTTTTCAAAATTAGAACAAAATTTTTCCCATTTAAAAAATGTCTAAAAGATAATTATACCAATTCAAATGTTTTACAGTTTAACATTCTGTCTTCCTTTCATTCTACTTTTCAAATTTACACTCATTATCAGCCAATCTGAGCCAAAACATATACAACTGGTATGATCAAAACCCTACAATAAAATTATAGTCACAGTCAAGCTTATAAATGCCTTTGAAAACCAAGGGATTTCAAAATGTTACTTTAAAAAATCCACTCCACACTAATTAGAATATAGAATTAAATACTTATGGATATCCTCTGTTTATTCCCACAGTTGGACAGTGACTTAAAATCCTTAAAAAGACTTGTCACTGCCTTTCAAAGTCTAAAGAATTCCTTAAGTGGACCCCTGTCTGTCACTGTGTGACCTGCCCTCTCTCTTATCTCCTATCTCTTCATATCTCTCCCTTTTTTGTCACTCTCCTAGTCCCTGTCCTCTTAAAATCAGCTGTTCCTGCCACTGCCCACCCTCACAGATCTCCTGGGCTTCCTTCAAACTCAGCTAAATATCACTTTCTCTTAAGTGTTGGCTGTCCCTGGCCCCCAGACAAGGTTAGTTTATCTTCTCTCAAGCAAGCATGACACATACCTTTCAAATGTTCTTAACCTTTAAATGTACTGACTTTAAAAAAAAAAAATGATCTCGCTATATATTCCAAACTGGCCTTGAACTCACTAGCCTCTACTAGCCCTGAACTTGAAGTGATCCTCCTGCCTCAGCCTTCCAAATGCTCGGATTCAGGTGTACACCACCACACCCAGATTGCAATGTCTGTTTTTAAGTAAGAGAGACTCCTAAACTTTTTTGGCCCCTGGTGTTTTTCAGTACTTTTTTTTATCACAGAAGACAAATTCTGTAATTCTGTAAAACAAATACCTAACAGTTCCACTTATTTATTAGGTTCAAACAAGTAAGTATTTATGTCTCAAGAAATAGTAAACTTCTGGGAAAATTACATAAACTGAAAAATTAATTTCATTTTAGAATAATCACAGTTATTATAGGAGTGTGTGCAGCTACTGGGCATTACACAACTTCCTAAACTCCACAGACACTGCCATCCTTGACTCCTGTCCTACACTGATTTTTGCAGGGTTCTGGCTTTTTATCAAGGCAAACCACCAAAAGCCCCATTTCAAAGGCAGTGCAAACAAATACTCAAATTAATTTGTTCTACAAGTTTGCATAATGTCCAACAGATGTCGCTAATGTACCCTAGAAGATGACAACCCCCCCCACACACTGGGAATTTCCTAAGGCTTCTGGAGACACCTCGGGGTACCATTTGTAAACTGTAGGTCTGTCTTTCTACAGTGTTTCTGTTCAACTACATTCCCAGTATTCACCTAGTACTACTGTAAGTAGACAGAATCAACCTCGAAATTACACAATTTCTAAAAATATCCACTAAAGTATTAATGAGACTAAATGTTCCATTATAACATTAGCCAGTTAAGTGTCTTATAACTCACAAACAAGGGTTTTATAAAGTCTGATGAGTATTCTTTTAATTATATGAAAAACCTAAAATAATTTTGTTCACCAGAAACTCAATCAAATTAAATGAAAGAAATCATAGCAAAGAAAAAGACTCAAAAATGGCAGATAAGTATATATGCACCAATCTGAGTGCAATTACATATTGTAAATATACATTAATAATTTTGAAAGCTTTAAAATCCACAATTAGAAACCTTTACAGTAACAACAATATCTGTTGAACTACAAAGCAAAATACTGAAGCTTTAAAAAAAAAAAGTAGAGGAACTTCACATCAGTTCTAAGTGCTTCTAAAACCATGGTATAAGCCACTGTGGTTCAGGAGCAGCAGATAAAAAGAGCCACAAAACAGGCTCTAAAGCCTAAAAACAAAAATTGTTCATACTTGAAAGGCTTAATATATAATAGTAATGACATTTTAAATCAACCTCAAAAAGAATAAACTATTCAAAAAATTTTACCAAAACAGGTTGTGAAAGAAAAATGCTAAGTCTACACACATGTAAAAATGGTAGACCCTTTATGTTTCCATGTACCAGACACTATTCTAAAGACTTTTCTAAGTATCAATCACCTATATAAGATTCATTACTATAAGACAGATCTTAGTAATGCTCTATTTTAGGGGAAAAGTGAAGCACAGAAAATGTTAAGTCACTTGTCACAGGTCACACAGGTATCAAGAACCAGAGTCTGTGACCTTAATCACTACTCTGCAATGCCACTGAACTCATATATAAAAATGCATTCCAGACCTATAAAAAGATAAAAATCTTACAAGAAATCTTAAAAGAATACATGAATAACCCAGGGAGTTAAGCAACCTTTTAAATTAAAATAGGGCCAGGTATGGTGGTGCATGCCTATAATCACAGTGCTTGGGAAGCTGAGGGAGGAGGACTGCTGGGAGTTCAAGGCTAGCCTTGGCTACATAGTGAGACCTGTTTCTCTCAAAAAACCAAAAGTCGAAATAGGGAACACACACACTTTATTTGGGGGGCGGGGTTACCAGGGATCAAACTAAGGACCTCATGCTTGCGAAGGAGAAGTACACACACTTTTTTTTTAATGCCAAAATCCCTTAACAAAGCAGACAAACAATGGATGGGAGTAGGGAGTCTCTTATATAATACAGATAAAAAATTTAAGAATTTTGGGCCAGAGGGTTAGCTCAGTGGTTCCTGCGCCTGCCTCGCAAGCACAAGGTCCTAAATTCAATCCCTGGTAACCACATACAATGCTGGGCGTGGAGACTCACGCCCACCAGCAATCAATACCACATACCACAGTGCTGGGCGTGGTGGCTCACGCCTGTAATCCCAGCACTCGGGAGGCAGAGACAGGTGGATTGCTGAGTTCGAGGCTTGCCTGGGCTACATAGTGAGCTCAGAGTTAGCCCGAACTACAAAGTGAGACCCTGTCTCAAAAAAAGAAAAAAAAAAAAACAAAATTTAAGAATCTAAACCATTCAATAGAAAAATGGGTGAGGCTATATTCCAATAAAACTTTATAAAAAAGGCAGAATGGAAATGTTGGGTGTGGTGCCTCATGACTGTAATCTCAGCACTCGAGAGGCAGAGGCAGAGGCAAAGGCAGGAGGACTGCTGAGTTCCAGGCTTGCCTGGACTACACAGTGAGCTCAGGGCCAGCCTGAACTACAAAGTGAGACCCTGTCTCAAAAAAAAAGGGGGGGGCACAATGGATTAGAGCTATCAGTTATGGTTTCATGATCCCTACCTCCAAGAATATTACCCATCAAAAGTATATATGTCTATCTAGAATAAACTCTGTGAAAAAAATGCCAATGAGTGTACATTGTATAATTTCATATTTATATGACTATCTGATCATGAGAAAAGCTTAAAAACACATATCACGCACCGTTGTATAATTTCATATTTATATGACTATCTGATCATGTGAAAAGCTTAAAAACACATATCACGCCAGGCATGGTGGCTCACGCCTGTAATTCCAGCACTCGGGAGGCAGAGGCAGGAGGACTGCTGAGTTCAAGGCTTGCCTGGGCTACATAGTGAGCTCAGGGCCAGCCTGGACTACAAAGTGAGACCCTGTCTCAAAAAAACCCCAAAACCCCACCAAAACACATATCAGGTTGTTACCATTGGTTCCTGGAAGGGGAAAGGGAGAAAGAAGGGGGAGTAAAAATCTCCATGCATATATAAAGTCTTTTAATAAAAATCAGTATGTTGTTGAACAATACTTTGATGGGAAGAGAGGGTTTTTTTTTTTAAAAAAGATATATCAGAATTTTCAAAAATAAGTTTGTCACAGACAAATTATCAGATACTGCTTCATTTAAAAGTTGACCTTACATGGGTTGGTGATTTAGCTCAGTGGTTCCCGCGCCTGTCTCGCAAGCGCAAGGTCCTGAATTCGATCCCCTATAACCACACAGAATGCTAAGCGTGGTGACCCACGCCCACCACCAATCAATATCACATACTGCAGTGCCGGGTGTGGTGGCTCTCGCCTGTCATCCCAGCACTCGGGAGGCAGAAGCAGGAGGATTGCTGAGTTTGAGGCTTGCCTGGGCTACATAGTGAGCTCAGGGCCAGCCTGAACTATGAAGTGAGACTCTGTCTCAAAAAAACAAAAACATCGGGCCAGAGGGTTAGCTCAGTGGTTCCGGCGCCTGCCTCAAAAGCGCAAGGACCTGAGTTTGATCCCCGGTAACCACATATAATGCTGGGCGTAGAGACACGCCCACCAACAATCAACACCGCATACCACAATGCCGGAAGTGGTGGCTCATGTCTGTAATCCCAGCACTCGGAGGTAGAGACAGGAGGATTGCTGAGTTCGCAGCAGCTTGCCTGGGCACCATAGTGAGCTCAGGGCCAGCCTGAACTACAAAGCGAGACCCTGTCTCCAAAAAGCAAAAAAAAAACAAAAACAAAAACAAAAAAACTGACCTTACACAAGAGTCCTGACTCTCTATCCATTTAGTTTTCTTAATATTAGTTTACTACAGCCAGAGTCACTGGACATCTTATTTTGAAATATGCTTAATGATCCTGTCTGGTAACAACTACATTCCCAAGTCTCTATAAATTTTTCACTTCTTAATGGAATAACTCTCACTTATTGATAGATTATTCCTCACTTTTTGATAGAATACTTCACACCTCTTGATAGAACTCCATCTCATGAAAGAAAAACTATCCACAGGGAACTTCCTTCAGCTATAACCTTCATCTCCTAAAATATCAACAAATTGTATTACTCGACTGCATATCTGATTTGCAAGGCCAATGATTCTAAATTTTATTGCATTTGGAGTAAAAAATTAACATATGGTATGTAAATACCAGAAGAAATAAAATCTAATTGTCCTATTGCTTAAAGAGGTTCAAAGTTTAACTATAGCTGAAATGCGGAACAGAATAAGCAAACATTTTATACCTACAAAAGAAGCAGCACTCTGTATAATATTCATTATAGGAAAATGACCTCTTCATTATAAACTAAGATTATTGTAGAAATATTACTAACCATCAGATCCCATCCAGTCTCTAAATCCTGTATTTCACTATTACCATGTAGTTTAGACTCTCTTGCTTTAAATTTTCAATTTCTAATTCTTACTACCATTCTACTATACACTCCAGGTTCCAGAGCTCAGCCTTTGTCTGCTTTGCACACCTAATTCCCCAAGTCATATAATCTTGTTTTATTTCCACAATTGTTCAGAACCCCTTTCTTGAGGAAAACATGTAATTAACATTGGTATTTGGTTCATTCTGTCTGATTAACATGAGGCTTTAAAAAAACCTCCACTGTATGCAAAATATACCATCAAAACAGCCAACATCAATTTCTTTCTTTCTTTTTTTTTTTTTGAGACAGGATCTTGCTTTGTAGTTCTGGCTGGCCCTGAGCTCACTATGTAGCCCAGGCAAGCCTCGAACTCAGCAATCCTCCTGCCTCGGGCTCCCGAGTGCTGGGATGACAGGCTTGAGCCACCACACGCAGCACTGTGGTATGTGGTACTGATTGCTGGTGGGCGTGAGTCACCATGCCCAACATCATATCATTGTATGTGATTACTGGGATCAAACCAGGGACCGTGCGCTTGCTAGGCAGGTGCCAGAACCACTGAGCTAAATCTCCAGTCCCAACATCAATTTCTAATCAAAGCTAGATCAGAAATTCTTCAGGATCATAATGTCTTCTCTAGAGAAACTCAAATTCTATAGAAAATATTTGAATTCATTTATTCAACATTATGAGTGCTTTCCTTTTCAATTTTTAGCCTTTCACCCCCCCAAAATCCTTAGAACTATGGGAAAATGAAAACAGAGACATGGTTTTGAATCCTAGCTCTGCTATGCTAGTTATTATGTTTCCATGAAGAGAGAATGTGTATAAATCACCTGTGTTACTCTTGGCAGATCCTTAACTCCAACTATTCATAGTTTGATGCCCCAGGTTTTCCCCCCAAACTACTAACAATCTAGCATCTCAGTTTTTGCCAAGCTTAGTTTTTAGAAACTGTCATATTTCAAATACAGCCTTTATTTTTTGTTTTATTCATTTTGACAATTATGCACCAAATGAGGTTAAGTGATCTTTTAAAACTTATTTTAAGTGATACATAAAAGCATGAAAATTATACACATTAATTAGGTACTACGTTTTGATACATGTGAACGCCATATATAACATTTAATTAGGTTATTTCAACATTTATCATTTCTTCATAGTAACAACTTCCAAATTCATGTAATTCTCTGAAATGACAATATATGTTATTATACATAAGCATCCTATGTGCAACAGCTCACCAGAAATCTTGCTCCCATCTAATTGTAGGTCAGCACCCATTGACTAACACTGCCTTATCCTCACTGTCTTCTTCAGCCATGGAAACCACCACTGTACTCTCAAACCACTTGCTCACACTGGGAACTGAACTCAGAGCTTTCACATTATTTTCCTAGCCAGCCTTTGTAATTGATTATTTTAAAGCAGAGTCTTACTAAGTTGCTAAATTGCCCACGCTGGGCTTGAATTTTTGATCCTCCTGTCTCTATGACCAACAGCACTAGCATTAACTTGATGTCCTGTTTAGGAAAGTAGTAATAAAAATCAAAAGAAATGGGTAGATCTGATGAATTTTGAGGTGGAATCAATAAAACGTAGAGACTGAGAATGTGGAGAAGGGCAATAGAGAAGTCAGGTGGCTGATAAGTTTGTGGCTTGGACAGTGGCTGCTGGAATGGCGATGCCAAACAGTGAGAAAAGGAGCACAATGAGGAAAACCATGTGTCTGGTATAACACATGGACTTGACAGTACTTGTGACATGTATGTGGAGAACATACAAGCCTAGAAATCAAGAGATGTTGAAACTAAAATGCAGAAAAAAATGAGATAGCCTAAGAAATGCACAATCTGAAGAAAGCTGGGAGCCAAATTTTGTAGAGCATCAGCATTTAAGATAGGCAGAGAAAGAGAAGCCCGCAGAAATCCCCAGGGTCAGAAGGCAGGTGAACACAGCATGTCAGAGACCAAGAAAATATTTCAAAGCAAGTGAACTGCTGAAGGTAAACAAAATACAGTGCGTGAGAGAGGGGAGGGCATTCCTTAGAACCTGCTGAGAAAATCACTAATGGTATGGGTGAGAACAGTTTAAGTGGAATGCACCTGAAATAGTGTGCTGAAAAAGAGAGCCTAACACAGAAGAATAGGAGCACTGTGCTGTTCTGAGAGTTCACATGCAGTAACCATTTCAATTAGAGAAATTCAAATATAAGAATGTGGTTTGTAAAACAGGGAGGAAAGTGGACAGTTGAAAGCAACAATGAAGAGGTTGAAGAAAACAACAAATAGTTGTCTACGGAACCTAAGAACGCAAGAAATAAAGAGTTAAATAAGGTGAGCTAAAATCACACAAGTATAACATGAGAAACTGGAAACTGGAAAAGATTGAAGACTATTGTGAGACTGTAATGTTATTTTAATACTTCAGCTCTACTGAGCAATAACATGGAGTCAAGTCAGTTATGGAAAATGGCATTTGTACTAGCATGAAAAAGATATCAATGGAGATAAGGAGGGTAAAGAACTGAAAATGATATTGGAAAGGCAGGCCAAGCAGACACTCAAGTTATCCAGAGAAAAGACAAGACTTAAAATGGAAAGGAAGAGTGTAAAGCACGATGCAAAGCTTTTAGTGCAAAGTACAGATGATTGTGAACAAGAGAATACATGATGATAAAATTCAGTGGCCTACTTCTTGAAGATCAACAGTTTTAAAAACTGGTAATTATTATTTAGCAGTTCTGAAAGCTGCTTTTCCATTATGCTTCAGTAATCAGGTATCTCCTAGAGAGCTGATATCAAGTTATCTCTAAGAGTGCTTTCTTCATGGAAAACAAGCATTGCAGATTTTACTCAAGGATCATTATCATGTATCTACAAATTGTTATCAAGTTCAACTAAAAAGATTCTTGGTAAAGATGCATTAATTCTTGAACACAGAGGAATCAAAATCTTTTGCTGTCAACAGCTTTACCAACAGAATATTTATGAAGTCTCATAAAAAATCTAACAAATACATGCAAAAAACACAAATCTGAGAATCCTTAATAAGGAATCTTATAATATCAATGTTATTTTCTGCAAAGAATGCCATAAATGCATAGCTCTCAAAGCAAAATAAACAAGATGTTTCAGAAAGATCCTGCCATAGCCTCATAAGATCTGTAGCCTGGGAGCATTTTTCTATTCTATCACTTACTTACTAATGGAAATAAACTAAATCCAAGACCTTATTAACTCAAGGCTGAGTATGTATCTCTAGGAGTAAAACAAGACTTTCTATATTGCTACATTACCATTTTCACAAAGACGTAGAAGTACAAATGACCCTTAATAATCTTTAAAAATACCTAACTTCATGAGAAATGAAAACTAAGACTTCATTGAGAGGTAATTTCTAACCTATCATTTTGGCAAAAATCCACATGTTTAACAACATGCTCTATGTGGTAAAAGTGTAGAGAAGCCAGCTGATGAGACTATAAAATGAAAATGAAAATCTCCAACATGTCGCACAAGTATATATGCATTCACCATGTGACCTAAGAGTCCCATACTGATGAGTCTGTCCCAAAGGCACAATGGCCAAAATATTAAACACACACAAAGGTATTTCTGCGGGACTACTTGCAGTAACAGCCTAGAAACAACTCTGATGTACAGGGATAGGGACATGTTGAATAA
>PVIC010006717.1:0-19512 GCA_004025085.1 Thryonomys swinderianus
TTTTTTTTACTTTTAAAAAACTTATAGTAGTATACATTTGCAGTATTGTGTTTACATTCTCTGTGGGGAGTTGGTACATGTACATAAGACATCTTAACACTTTTTCTGGTTCCCTTTCCCTTCCCTACTTTCCCCTCCTACACCTCCATTCCCTTCCCATTTGAGAAATATCTGTCTCCCTACTTTCTATTGGTATCTTTCATTTTATTTTTTATATATGGTTGGGGTTTCTCAGATGAGAGAAACCATGTGATATTTAAGCTTGTGTGTTTGATTTATTTTATGTAAACTATTTTCCTACAAATGACTCAAGTTTATCTTTCATTATGGCAGAATAGTACTGCACTGTGTGTATAAATACTACATTTAAAAAAATCCATTTGTCTATTGATGGCTATAGGCTGCTCCAAGAATTAGTTATTATGAATTATGCTGCTAGCAACACGGTTGGGCATACACTGCTGTAATGTCATGTCATGTCTTTAATTCTCTCAAAAAGATACCTAGGAGGAGAACAGCTGTGTCAAGGGGAATTTCTAGCCTTAATCTTTTGAAGAAAACTGAGTTCCTTAAAGGATACCTTTTTACTTAATGCCATATCCTAGAAATCGGCATGTTGTAAGTACCCAACTTAAAGGGCCTTCACACACAAAGCAAACTTTACCTCTGCAAGAAATGTTCGTATTTCCGCCGGTACGCAAAGCCAGCCCGTCTCACCCGCAGGTGCTCCATCAGGCCCAGGTACTTGATCTGATGTCTTACAAGGAAGTCATCGAACTTGCCTTTGGAGAAGCAAGAGGGATGGTGACAGTAAAGGACCTTGTGGCTCTGTCTCCACCACGCCAGCCCAGTGGCTGCAAGCCGAAGGTCTGTGGGCTGAGGCTGGTCAAAGAATGTTAATCCGCACTCATGTTCCTCAAAGGGAGAAAGTTTAGGGCTTGGGATTTAACTCAGTGGTACCATGGCTACCTTGCAAGCACAAGGGCTTGAGTTTGAACCCTAGTCCTGCAAAAGAAAGAAAAAGAAAGAGAAAGAGAAAGAAAGAAAGAAAGATGGCAGGCAGGCAGGCAGGCAGGAAGGAAGGAAGGAAGGAAGGAGGGAAGGGAGGAGAGAGAGGGAGGGAGGGAGGGATGGAGGAAGGAAGGGGGAGGGAAGGAAGGAAGGAAGGAGAAAGAAACAAAGAAGGAAGGAAGAAGGAAGGAAAGAAAAAGAAAAAAAGGGGGAAGTTTGGAGGAAAACTTGTATTTCTGGTTTCTCCTCAGAAACCAAGGACTGTGGCCACCCTGGGCCCTGGGGCCCATATAATAGCAACTGGCCAGAGGGAACAGTGCTGTGGCCCTTTGGACATCTCCGCCACTCCCATCACCTTACTCCTGGTCTGCTCTGCCATTTGTCCTGCTTGCCTGGCTGCTGTAAGCTTCTGACTATGTGGCCTCTTACAGATCACGGCAGGAGCATAGGAAATACTCAGGTTGGGGTGCGGGGTCAGAAGACTGCTCACTGGCGGGGAAGAAGCCAGGCTGCACCCTCCTCTCTGACACCAGTCTGGCTCTCCTGAGTTGTTCCAGAAACTGGCCAAGCTCTGGACCACCAAAAGTGGTCTCAACTCTGGTCTCAATTCCTTCACTTTCTATTGTGTAAAAAGGAAAGTGGGTTTGTGCCTGAGAAAAAAGAACCTGGGGTGACTTTGGGGCTCCTATGCCACTGCCCCCATGATTTGCCCCCCAACCTTAGGGTTCGAGCAGTTTCCACTCACTGGGTTCTTTCCTTTCGTTGGGCTTGATGCAGCGGATGTAGGAGGGTTCCTTGGAGATGAGAATGTCCAGGAGGCTGCTCAGACTGTTCTTAAACTGAGTGCCCACCTGTGGAGTGAGAGATCATCCGGTGTGATGAGAGGAGGTGGACCAGGGCCCCAGCTACACCCTTGAGATCCAGGTCTCCGTCCTCGCCCTCCCTGCTGCTGTGCTGCTCAGGAAGAGGAGGCTCTGGGCATTCTGACCCCCACGCCCAAGGCTGCTCTGGTCAAAGAGCAGCTGCTCAGGGTCCATCCAGGAGGCCGCCGTCTCTGAGCAGAAACCCCAGGCAGCAAGGCTAAAACCAAGCCCACCACCCTGCCCCTCGTCCCCTTGACTCCTTCCTGATGCTGTGCAGGTATGAGGTCCTTAGTAGTGGGATCTCCACCCCACCCCACCCCCGCAGACTACAGGCCCTTGAGGGCAGGGACCATGGCCGGCTTGTTATTGCTCATCCTCAAGCCCAGTACAGGACCTGATGCATACTAGGCGCTCGGAGGGCAATACACCTGCGGGTGACTTTTGCTGCCTTTCCAGGGCTGCACAGGATTTCCCAGCTCACCGTGGGCGGCCGCCTGCGGTTCTCCAGCTCAGCTGCCAGGAAGCATTCCCTCAGGATGCTGTTGTTGCAGCGGCACAGCACCTGCAGGGAGAAGGGGGCCTCTGTGACCACTGCAGCGGTCAGGAAGGACCGCAGGAGACTCACAGCCGGGTGAGGTCACAGCGCCAACTGCTTCCTGGCGCCTGAAGACATTCCCAACTACAAAGAGGGAGCCGGGTGTGGTAGTGTGCGCCGGTAACCCCAGTGCTCTGGAGACGGGGGCAGGAGGATCACAGCAAATTTGAGGCCAGCCTGGTGTTCATAGTGAGACCCTGTCTCAAGAAACCGAAACAGCTGTTTTCTGTGGTACCCTGACGGAGACCTGGAGGACAAAGAACATGGTCGCGTCAGTCACACTGCTCGTGCTTTCTGTGTCCATTGATAGCTTTGAGGATGTGACTATAACTTGTGGTGAGCAGCGGCTGCTGGGGAGAGTGAAATGGGGGCTCTTGGGAGTAAGCAGAGGCCCCGCCTTCTGAACGGTGTCTAGGACCTCACTGTACCAAAAACAGAAGGCAGATGGAGCACATGGAGTATTTTTTTTTTTTTTGAGACAGGGTCTCGCTTTGTAGTTCAGGCTGGCACCGAGCTCACTATGTAGCCTAGGCAAGCCTCAAACTCAGCAATCCTCCTGTCTCTGCCTCTCAAGTGCTGGGATTACAGGCGTGAGCCACCACGCCTGGCATTGTGGTATGTGGTATTGATTGCTGGTGGGTGTGAGTCACCACGCCCAGCATCGTATGTGGTTACTGGGGATCGAACTCAGGACCTTGCGCTTGCAAGGCAGGCGCCGGAACCACTGAGCTAACCCTCCAGCCCACACATGGAGTATTTTTATCCTCTGTCTCACTGTGCGATCACACCTGAAGTATGCTGGTGGGATGTTGTCGTTGAAATTTCACTCATTTGACCCAGGAAGAAAGTTCACTCATTTAGGAGCCAGCAGATTTGGATGCCTGGGCTTCCTTACCAATCTTCAAAGAGCAATGATCTTCATGTACAATAAAACAGTAAAAGGCAGTCATGGCCATGGATCCAAAAAATCAGCAGGAAAGAAGGGCTCAACTTCACACCAAGTGGAAAATTTAGGAGGGACAGGAAGGAAAATCTGAGGGCTACATTCATTTTCTCCCTCCTGAGTAAGTATGGAAATTTTCACGGCAGCTCAGGCAGAGAGGCAGCCTTACCAACCCTGAAATGTGGGCTCCAGGGACTGGGCTGCCCATTGGAAAATGGACTCGTGCCTCTGGATGTTATCTTCTACTTACTGAAAAATTACCATCTGAAATGAAGAATTTTCTCTGCACTCTGTAGTTATGAACTTGTTGGTGGGAGAAGATCAGAGTTTAAACTTGTAATGAAGGCCATTTTTAAAAAATAAAGATTTGAAATTCTTTTTTTTTTTTTTTTTTGCTTTTTGAGACAGGTCTCGCTTTGTAGTTCAGGCTGGCCCTGAGCTCACTATGGTGCCCAGGCAAGCCGCCACAAACTCATCCTCCTGTCTCTGCCTCCCGAGTGCTGGGATTACAGGTGTGAGCCACCACGTCCGGCATTGTGGTATGCGGTGTTGATTGTTGGTGGGCATGTCTCCATGCCCAGCATTATATGTGGTTACCGGGGATCAAACTCAGGATCTTGCGCTTGTGAGGCAGGCGCCGGAACCACTGAGCTAACCCTCTGGCCCAAGATTTGAAATTCTTAAAAAACCCAAACCAAACAAAAACTAAACAAGACCCTTGAAAATGGTGTTAAGTGAAAAATGTGAGACTCAGAACTGCACAGACTGCATGTAAAAAGAGAAAGAAAAAGGGAAGATAAGAGACCCACACGTCTTGGCCCATGTCACCCATGGAGGGATACGCAGTAACCCAGGCAGAGAAGCTGGTCCTTAGGAGACCAGCTTGGTGATATGAAGCCAAGGGCACTAGGTTTTGTGCTGTTTGACTTCATCCATTTACATATATTCAAAATAATTTCCATTATCAAAAGAGCTTCATTTAAAAAAATTTAATTCTAAACCAAATTCCTTATAGTCATACAATGGAATATGATATAGTATTTTCTTGTTGTTGTTTTTTGAGACAGGGTCTTGCTTGCAGTTCAGCTGGCACTGAACTTATTATGTAGCTCATACTGGTCTTGAACTTGTGGTGAACTTTCTGCCTCAGCTTCCTGAGTGCTGGGAGTATAGGCATGCACCACCATGTCCAGTTATTGCACAGTCTTAAAAAAAGAAATTCTGATGAATGTTACAAGAGAGGTGAACCCTGAAGATACTATGTTAAGTGAAACAAGCTAGTCACAAAAGGCCATGAATGGGAAGCACTTGCCTTAGTCATATCGCAGTAGAATGGCTGCTGGAACTGGGTGAAAGGGGATGGGAAGTGGTTGTTTAATGGATATTAAGTTTTGCAAAATGAAAAGTTATGAAGATTAATGCACAACAATGTTTAAAATTATGGAACTGTATACTTCAAAACAAAATGGTAAATTTTATGATATATATATATATTTACCATAATTAAAAAATTTTATTTGTGCACATTAGCAGTACAGAATGATGAGATTCACAATGGTATACTGGTACATGTGTAGAACATTAAATTTTTTTTTTTGAGACAGGGTCTCGCTTTGTAGTTCAGGCTGGCTCTGAGCTCACTATGTAGCCCAGGCAAGCCTCAAACTCAGCAATCCTCCTGCCTCTGCCTCCCAAGTGCTGGGATTACAGGCATGTGCCACCATGCCTGGCACTGTGGTATGTGGTGTTGACTGCTGGTGGGCGTGAGTCACCATGCCCAGCATTGTATGTGGTTACTGGGATCGAACTCAGGACCTTGCGCTTGCGAGGCAGGTGCTGGAACAACTGAGCTAAATCTCTGGCCCTAGAACACTAAATTTTTAAAAACTGGAAACTTTTTTTTTTTTTTTTTGGTGCCAGGATTGACCCAGTGTCTTGGACATGCTCAGTATGGGCTCTATCCCTGAGCTACAGCCCCAGACTCAAAAATGCAATTTTTTTCAACCCACCCCACTTTGGACCTACCAGTGGCACATGGAGGAGTACTTGGCAGACAGGAGAGAACACAATGAGAAACAACTTCATCCCGAAGGCAGGCATTCAGGGAACCTCAGCCCTGGCCTGCTGGGGAAGCGGGACCTTCAGATGTACTCTGTGACTCAGTCTATGACAAGCCAGAGAGAAACACAGGCCCATCCATGAACTAGGCTCTTCTCTCCTGCCTCATTCAGAGGCCCCAAAGAAAGCTGTCATATCACTCATAGACCAGGATTCTGTCAGATTCCCTTGAAGGGATTCAGACCCATAGAGCAACTGCCTGGAGCAGAAATTCAAAGTTCAGAACCCAAAGAGACTGGACAAGTAGCTCAGGAAGGTCAGAGAAAGCTGGGGAAGGGCCCAAACTACTCCCAAGACCAGCCTCTTGCCTGGTCATTCTGAAAATGCTGCCTTTGTGTTTCAGTTTTTTTGTGTTTTTTTGTGTTTTTTTTTTTTTGAGATGGGATCTCCCTACATAATTTAAACTCGCCTTGAACTCACAGTATAACCCAGGCTGGCCTCGAATTCACTGTGATCCTTTTGCTTATGCTTCTTGAGTCCTGTAATTACACGTGTGCATTACCATGCCCAGCATGCATCTCAGATTTTTATAAATCGACTTAATTAAATAAATGTTATTTTACAAACAAGTTATTTAAGTACCAAATAAAGGCTTTACCAACACAAGATGAAGCTAAGTAGAGTGGTATTGTACCTGCGATCCCACCACTCTGGAGGCTGAGGCAGGAGGATCGCAAGTTTGAGGCCAGTCCAGGCAACTTAATAAGATTCTGTTCCAAGAAGACAATTGACAATAACAACCAAAACCTCTGAGGTGCCAGGCATAGTGCCACATGTCTGTAATCCCAGCTATTATCTGAGAGGCTGAGGTAGGACTGCAAGTTTGAGCCCAGCCTGGGCAATGTAGTAACTTAATGAGACCCAGTCTCAAAATAAAAAAATTAATAAATGGGGTGGGAATTTTAGCTCAGTGCTTCAGGCACCTGCCTAGCAAGTGCAAGGTCTGGAGTTCAATCCCCAGTAACCACATATAACAATACTGGGTGTGGTGACTCACGCCCACCAGCAATCAGTACCACATACCACAGTGCTGGGCATGGTGGCTCACACCTGTAATCTCAGCACTCGGGAGGCAAAGGCAGGAGGATTGCTGAGTATGAGGCTTGCCTGGGCTACATAGTGAGCTCAGGGCCAGCCCGAACTACAAAGCGAGACCCTGTCTCAAAAAAAGTAAAATAAAATTAAAATTAAAAAAAACTAAATGAATAAAATGGGCTGGGATGCAGCTCAGCACAAAAGCCCTGGGGTTCGAGTCCTAGTCCCTCTTCCCTGAATCAACCAACCAACCAATCAAATAAGTAACTCTGAGCTTTTAAGGTTTCTCTGATAGTGAGTTACTATACTATATACAAAAAGACTGTTGATTGCACTTATGGCTTCAGGGGTTAATCCAAGCTCCAACTCTACTTTGAGATATGACCTTGACAAATGGTAGCCTCTCTGTGCCTCTATTTCCTTACCCTCATGTCATGTCACCCAATGTATTTTCACTGCACCAGAAAAGTCTCTTCTCCCTGTGGATCTCACTCTGCTGAGCTCTCAGTCCCTTCTTTGATGTTACTTCTTGCTGAATGACCATTGCAGCTCATGGGGGCCACAGGGCCTTTGCACATGCTGGCCCACCCACAGGAATTGCTCCTGATCTTTTCTATGGCCCAAGTTCTTCTTATTCAGGTTTCAACTCAGTGTTATCTCACAGGGATATTTTTTCTGGCCATCTAAAGTGTGGCTTTCAGTCATAGTTCTTTAATTTCTGCATAGCACCCTGACTGATGAATAACTTGTGTGACTATTCCCCACACCTCACCCAACTGAAGACACCACCAGAACATGGAGCCTGTCTTGTTCACCTCTGCAACTTCAGAGCAGATGCAGATGCAGACACCACACACACTGGGCCAGTGTGCTGGGTAAAGCATTTGCACAGCTAGTTTTAAATGCCTGTTCTAGCCACATGTGGAGTTACAACATAATGCACAGACACAAAACACCCAGAAGGCCAAATCTACCCCAAATACCATACCACGGGGCATCAGAAACACATTTGTTTAGGTTTCAGACTTACTTCTTTTAGATGTCTGTAAAGAAGATCATTGTTTTTTTCCAAGAATCCTGTAATTAAAAAATTTAGTCAATGATTTGCCTAAAAATTGCAATTCTATCCCCAGTGACTGCAAAGAGAAACCCTACCAAATACATTTTAGGATTGGACCCGAGTTTGTCCATCAGCATACCACAGACACGTGGACTGGCTCACTCACTGCAGTGGACCTGTCCTGTGCAGTGGAGGAGGCTGAGCAGCACCCCAGCCCCTGCTCCCATGAGACGCCAGAGGCATTCTTCCCAGTTGTGACAACCAAATCTGTCTCTGGACACGGCCGGACGTCCTGAAGGTAATGCCGACCCAGTTGAGAAGTAGGTGTTTATAGCACATGCTGGATTCCCCACCTGGTGAGCTGTCCTGAAACTGTACAGCCTTCACATGGAGCCCTGTACTCGTGTCCTCATGTAGCAACCAAGAAACACACACACACTCACACGTGCACACAACTCCCTGCAAACAGCAGAGGGGCATAGAACCTAAGGGGCGGCTCCTGAGACCCCTAATAGGTGGGAAAGCCACCCACCCAGCACTGAGAAATAGCAAGCCTGAGCACCATGACTACAGCAGCGTTCTGCGGGTCCTTCCCAACTTGGGAACTTGCCTTGCAAGTGTGCACTAAAGCCCAATCAGCTCATAACTCAGTAGGCAACCAAATGGCATTATGATTCAAAACCTGCTAAAAATGACAGGCATCAAAAGAAAGTGATATCAACACATCTAACATATACTTCTTTTTTAGATGACAATTTAGAATTATTAAAATTGACTTTCCTGCTTCCTCTTCCTTTTCTTTCTCCTCCTCCTCCTCCTCTTCAAGGGCTTCCTGCTGAACTACATCCCTGGCTCTTTCTTATTTTTTATTTTGAGACAGGGTCTCACTAAGTCACTAATTTGCCCAAGAAGTGGTCAAAACTAACTTGTGAGAAAAACTTTAACTCAGCAATACCACTTATTGAAATTTACTCCGTGGGTGTGATGTGCTTTAACTAGCAGCCAAGTGAGTTACACGAAGATACCAAACACAGTAGTGTTTACGATGAGAAACTGGACAAACAACGCCCATCAAATGGATCTGAGGACACAGCTCTGTAGGGCAGGCCCTGGAGCCTTTCAGAGGCAATGCAGCAGAACCTGTGCTGCGGGGAGAACAGGGAAAGCAGGACCAGGGGCCTGGGTCTCAACCCCAGTTCTGTCACCTCCTGGCTGTGTGGCTTTGGGAGAATTACTAAACTGCCCTGAGCCGAATATCCTCATAAAGTAAAAGGGGGTTGAACAAACTCTTCACAGGGTTCTGTGAGATTCGAACAAGAAAGGTAAAGAACGTGGGTCTAGTGCATGGCACATGGTGAGTGTTTCATGCATATCAGCAGGAATTCAAATGATCTTCAACACTGATCGAGTAAAATCTGTGAAATGCACCACATGAAGTGGTCTTTTGTATTATTCAAGTGTGTCTGTGTATTTATCACATGTAGGCCTATGAACAAAACATTTCTATTTTCCTAGAAACAATTATAAGACTTGCTGATTCTCATGGTTACCAGGGAAAAAGTAGGAGTAAAAGGGACTATTTCTTTTCCTTTTGAACTTTTCTGTGCTGTCAGCAATATCTTGACTTACATGTATTACTTTATTCTTTCAACAAATATAAAGAGATTAGCTGCACAGAGATAGCCATTTTATTTTTAAAAAGATTTCTTTGTACAATTTTATATTTAAGAAAAAAGGTAGTAGGTTATACAGTGGGACCTCAGTTCACAAACTCAATTCTCTCCATGATTCTGGTCACAAAGCTAACTGGTTGAGAACCAAGTCAAATTTCCCCATCAGGTGACCATGGACCTCACCACTGGATTGGATTCAGCTCTCGTTCGACTTGGTTTGCAACCAGAATTATGGAAAGAATCAAGTTTGTCAACCAGGGTACCACTATATTATGTTTTAAAGATTCTTAGTGATAAACTTAGGAGTAAAAACACTTTTAAGTGCTTTGAAGAAAGTACAAAAAAGACTTTTGTTGCCAGGCATGGTGGCTCATGCCTGTAATCCCAGCACTTGGGAGGCAGAGGCAGGAGGACTGCTGAGTTCGAGGTTTGCCTGGGCTACAGAGTGAGCTCAGGACCAGCCTTAACTGCAAAGTGAGAACCTGTCTCAAAAAAAAAAAAAGAAAGACTTTTGTCTTCATGATTTCTTACCATCAAGAAAAGGAAAAGACAACCTAGAGAACTGGAGAAAATATTTGCAAATCATATGTATATATCTGATAAGGGCCTACTATTTAGCATATATAAAGAATTCTTAAAAGTGAAAAATAAAAAGTTTTCTTTTTAAAGTGGGCAAAGGATTTGAACAGGCATTTTTCCAAGGAAGACACACAAATGAACAGTAAGCATAAGAGAAAATGTTCAACATCATTAGCCATTGGGGAAATGCAGATTAAAGCTATGATGAGATACCCTTCACACCCACCAGAGTGCCTATAACCAAAAAAATTAGATGTAATTACAAGTGTTGGTAAAGATGTAGAGGAATAATAGCCTTCCTGCACTGCTGCCAGGAATGTAAAATGGTACAGCTACTTTGGGAAACAGTCTGGTGGCTTCTCAAAAAGTTAAGCACAGAGTTAACATATAAGCCAACATTTCCACTCTTAGTCATATGCCCAAGAAAAAGGAAAATTATATTCACACTAAAATTCACACAGGCAACCTAAAAGCCCATAGACTAATGAAAGAACAAATAGAAGTGTCTATTTTGAACCATGATATTTTTCAACAGTAAAAAAAATGACAACATGGATGAACCCTTGAAACATTATGCTGAGTGAAAGAAGCCAGACCTAAAAGGCCAGATTTTGTAGAATGCATTTATGGAACATGTCCAGAAGAGGGAAATCTATGGAGATAGAAAGTAGCTTGCTGCCTGCAGCTGAAGGGGATGGGTTAAAGGTGTGGGAAACAGGCAGAGACTGGTGATGAGTAGGACTTCTTTCAGGGGTTCTGAAATGTTCTAAAAGAGACTGTGGATGGTTGCCTAACTCTGTGCATAAAAAGTTCACTGAACTATACATTGTAGCTGGATAAAATTATGGTATGTGAATTACTAACTTTTAAAAATTTTGGTGGAATATCAGCTATCTCAATAAAGTGGTCTCAGTTAAAAGTAGCCAGTAAGTAAGACTTCGAGGCCATGCTAGATCAAAGACTAGAGTTTATCTGGTGTGGCCCTGTGTAGCACTTCCTTAGGAGACCTGGACTAGCCACACATGCAGGGCTCCCACGTGGCTATGACCTGCACCCGGGCCACTCACCCTTGGTGCAGTAGGTGACCTCCCCTGCGTAATGGAAGAGTCGGAACTCCATCCAGCCAATCCTCTTCCGACCCTTTGGACCAGCCAGCTTCCGCCTACAAGACACCAGCAGACACAGACCGTGCCTTTCAACTCCCCACAACAAAAGCGCCCCAGCACACAGAGCGCAGAGCAAGGGACCGCAACCTGCGGCCTGAGGTCCGCCGGAAGCCTTGCTTCCTGCTCTCTGAGTGCGGACCCAGGTCTCCCGGCAGGAAGATTCTTCCTTTTTCTGAGAATCAGGAATAAAAATCCTGCATTTAAAAATTAAATAACTTCTGGGCCGGAGGGTTAGCTCAGTGGTTCCGGCGCCTGCCTCGCAAGCGCAAGGTCCTGAGTTCGATCCCCAGTAACCACATATAATGCTGGGTGTGGAGACACGCCCACCAACAATCAACACCACATACCACAATGCCGGGCGTGGTGGCTCACGCCTGTAATCCCAGCACTCAGGAGGCAGAGACAGGTGGATTGCTGAGTTCCAGGTTTGCCTGGGCTACATAGTGAGCTCAGGGCCAGCCTGAACTACAAAGCAAGACCCTGTCTCAAAAAAAAAAAAAATTAAATAACTTCTATTTTCCCAGATGATAATTAAAAAACAATTTTACTGTGTTATATTTTTATGGTATAGAGAAACTAAAATATGGAATACTGTTTTTCAGAGTCTAATAACACACATGAATATACATATCTCATTTGACCCCAAGGTCTATGTGCTACCTCCCCATGTCTTTTTTATTTTTGGTGTACCAGGGATCGAACTGTGACCCTTGCGCTTCCAACATAGGTACAGTACTGCTTGAACTAATTCACCAGCCCCTCCCTTTTTTTATTTTTTGAGATAGGCTCGCCAAGTTACTAGATTGGCTCAGGGTGGGCTGGAATTTGTGATCTTCTTGCCTCAGCCTCCCAGTGTTGGAATTATGGGCATGCACTCCACAGCTGGTTTTATACACTTTAAAGTACCTTATTCTTGAGATAAAACATATGTTGCCAGCACACATATCCTAAATGTACAGCTCCATGAGTTTGTGTAAACCAAACGCACCCAGGAACCTGCATCCAAATTGAGACGGAAGGCTACCAGTTCCTGAGCGTGTCTCACCTGAGTCCTTTCTTTCACAGCCTGACACCTAGAACACAAGCATGAGCTTTACTTTGTTCTGTACGTCGGAGGCATGGTATCAGAAGTACATACTCTTCTATGCACTGTCTCCTACTCTCACTTGAGTGTGACTAGCCCACATCACAGCATGCAGAGACATTAACTCAAATGGCTTTCTGCAATTCCATTTGTGATGGCATCACCATTTCCTTTCTGTTCTTGCTTCATTTACTAACCCTTATTCTGTAAGTCCAATAAAGCCACTGCCATTTACTGAGGTTTACTACCACCAGAAATTGGCCAATTTATGTGGACATTTATAAAACCAGTAGATATATTAACATCCCAAACTGTAGAAGGGGACTTAACACAGGAGCAGTTGTGCTTGCCACTGAGCTACATTCCCAGCCCTCAAAACTAGGGCTCTATGATGCCAGAACTATGGGGTTTTTGTTTTGCTTTTTCATGCTGGGAACTTTATCGAGGTCCTCACACGCTAAGCACATCTCTGCGACTAGTCCACACCCTCCAGCCAGAGCACATATTCTTAAGTTCTCTCTTCTTGGTTTCAAAGACTAAGTCAAATTTCTAATTTCTCTTCTGGAATGCTCTAATTACTTTACATCTCAACCTGCATGATGATTACCCTGGTACATACAAAGATAAAATTTCACTGGGTTGTACATTTCAGATTTACACCCATTACCTAAAAAAATACATAGTTAAGAGAGACTGTTTCATGTCCAAAATAAAATGAACACTGACTAATACAAGACACAAAAATCTCAAAAAAAATCCCATGTGGAATCCATTTCTGTTTGATTTCTGCTAATGAAGGTGCACATGTGCATGAGTGGATGCATCACTGTGATGTTTTTATGTATGAAGAAACAGTTGTCCTCCTGAGGGGCAAATCCAAGAGCACCCCCCACAGCCTGTCAGAGGAGGCACTCACGTCTGGAAGTGTGCGTGTGTGCCCACTTTCTCTTCCAATTTCTCCAGGAAACTCAAGTCTGTAGCGGGTCCAGGACGGATGCATTCTTCATCCTCCAAAAGCAGAAAGACATCACTGGAGTCACAGCCTCACTCTCCATCAAATCCAAGTTTACCCTGCCAGCAAGGCTGGAAGAGCCCAGACCAAAATCTTGGGGCATCTTGTGAGTTCAGGAGAACCATCTGGAAGGATGGGCTCTTTACCACACATGTTCAACTTCCTAGATCTGTGCCAGGGCTCCAGAGGGAATGGAAACTCCAGCAACAGTCAGTTCCCCCAGACCTCCGACTCGTGTATTTTCAAAGCTTTCCTGAGGATCCCCCACAGTTGCTATGGCTGCCTGACTTAAACATTCCACCTCACTTCCTCTTAAGACCAGTCATTACTACCCAAGCAGAGCCACAGGCACATAGACCTTGCACTAGAACCAAAATCCCCCGGGAAAGCAGGCTATGAAACTCATATTTCTTCCATATTTCTCAAGCAGTATCTTGTTTCCTTTTCTTTAGAGACAGGGTCTCACTTTGTAGTTCAGGCTGGCCCTGGTTCACCCTGTAGCCCAGGCAAGCCTCGAACTCAGCAATCCTCCCACCTCTGCCTTGTGAGTGCTGGGATTACAGGCAAGAGCCACCATGCCCAACTGGTGTCTTGTTTCTTAAAACTGGGCCTCACCAATGATACCATTTAACTGACCACCATGAAAAACTATAAATGAACCAAACCTCTAGTTCTTATTAAAATAACAACAAAATTCCGGGTTGAGCCAACTTGTACAAAGTGTATTTCTGTATGAAAACCATAAGCAGCAGGCATCATTACTCACACATTGTGGAAGCCTGGGGCAGCCATCCACGTGAATCCCGAGTGGATGTGGGCCAGCCCATGTCACCCGGGGCTTCCTGGAACATGTCCTCTCCCCCGATGCCCATATGCTGTCCACACTATCTCCAGGTCTTTGCTAATGCCACCTTCTCAGTGATGCTCCTCACCTTTCCCCACATGGAGCCCCAACCCCCGTATCCTGCCTGCAAAATCTTCCTTTTTCACTTTCTCTCCATAGCACAACTGATACATTTCCCCCAGTAGGCTGCTTGCTGTTTGTCTCTCAGAGTGAGAACCTTAAAGCTTCCTGAGGGAGGGGTCTGTGCATAAGTCACAATCCTGGTGGAAAATAAGCAGTAGGTAAACATGTGCGAGACAAATAGAGAGTGGGTGCTCCCCACAGGCCAGGAGAGCAGCAAGGACTCTGAGTGTACGAACTCCTGTCAGGCCTGCAGCTCCTCACTGAGCAGTGTCCTTATCACCACACCCATTCAAAGGTGAAACCGGAGCACGGACAGGTGAAGACGCAGGTGATGCTCCCATTGGTGGCAATTTGTGTCCTTGCTGGGTTACAGCTGGTGTCTGTGTCAGAGTATAATGTCAGGGGGAAAAGAGGACCAACTGTTTTTGCCAGCGGGGAGGCAAACAGTGGCACCAACGATCTCAAAGGACAAGCAAGGTTCTGATTTCTTGTTTGCCTTTAGAATGTATTTTAAAAATTGATGTTGAATTAGATCGATTGTGAATTGAGGACACTGATAGTCTCATAAACTGCAATAGTTCAAAGCACAGTCACAAGCCCATTCCAAGGAGCCTCAACTCCAATTCAACTGACGTTTTTTTTTTTTTTTTTTTTTTGAGACAGGGTCTCACTTTTGTAGTTCAGGCTGGCTCTGAGCTCACTATGTAGCCCAGGCAAGGCTTGAACTCAGCAATCCTCCTGTCTGCCTCCCAAGTGCTGGGATTACAGGCGTGAGCCACCACGCCCGGCAATTGACGTTTTTTTTTGTAGTCTCCCTTTATGTGTTCTGGCTTCTTGGCTCCAACGGCTGCTGGATTACTTCAGTCTCTGTTACCATAACAAAATGCCTGAGCTGGGAACTTCATAAAGAAGAGGTTTAACTAGCTTTTAGCTCTGCAGGTCCAGAGGCAGGGTGCAGGCCTCTGCTCAGCTCTGGGGAAACCCACAGTAGATGGCACTCTAATGATACAGGAAGCCAGAGAAAGGCAGGGGAGGGGCCAGGCTTGCTATTATTATTATATTAATACAGTCTTCTTATTATTTTGATTCTGGAAACTGAATTCAGGGCCTTCACTCTGAGCTACATCCCTAGCCCCTTTATTTGAGATAAGCTCTCTAGCCAAGTCACTAAGGTGCTGAGGCTGGGCTGGAACTTGTACCCTCCTGCCTCAGCCTCCTAGATGGCTAGGATTCCTGGCATGCACCACCATGCCCAGCCAGGCTTTCTGTTTTGTAACAACCTTCTCAGGAGAATCACAAGAAGTACATCAATTCCTTTTGAAGACAGCACTTGTTGGGATCTCATAGTTTCCCACTAAGTTCCACCCATAAAGGATTCACTGCCTGCCAGTGTCACCACAGCAAACCCCAAGTTCCCAACCTGAGAACCCTTGAGGGAGTCACTCAAGCCATAGCCAGACAGCAGCCACCAAACGGTTGCCTCATCTGGGTCCCCACGCCTGTGTAATGGAAGACAGATGTGCACACATTCGCTTCAGAGGTCCGTCCGTGCTGTCCCCGAGGGCTTTCATTTAGGCTTATGAATCTCAAGGAGAGGAAAAAGCTCCTAGAGCTCCAAGCAAGAGACCGGCAAGAAAGCTGACTTTGCACTCTCCAGCGCTCGCCTGGACCCCACCCTCCATCCTTCTGAAGCCTGTAAAAAGCTGTCCGCAGCCGTGAACACCCACCAGACAGCCAGGCTCTAGGTCAGCACTCGTTTTCTCACCAGAATGGATATGATTCCTTTATGTCTCTCTTCCACCAAATCGCAGATGATCTTGTTGTTGAAGTACTGGATGGGCTCCCACTAAAATGACAATGAGAAAAGAATTCTCCAAGAAGTGGTTAGATGAGCACGAAGGACGTTGCTTTCAAAATGATTTTCTAAATACTAGTTTTCAAAATCTGATCTTTATGTCCAACCTTAAAAAAAAATAAAAATGAGCTTTTCTTTCAAAATAAGCAGAAAGGACTGAGAAATAATCCTTCATGCCAATCAGGAACATCACCAAGGAAACAAGTGAATGTCTTCAGCCAAGCCCAGGGATCACACAGGAGAGAACGCCAGAACGTTTACCTCGATGCCTTCCGTTTCATACTCGGCCTGTTCGGCTTTCAGTGTCCTCTCTATTAGCAGCTGCTGGAGCTTCTCATTACAGTAGTTTATACAGAACTGCTCAAAACTAGAGATGGAAGGGAATGAAATAACTAAAATTATGCAAATAGGCCAGCTCTGCATTCACTTCGCTTTTTAAGGATGTTTTTTAGTAAAGAAAAAAAGCCAAAGTTCTTAGCAGTATACTAATGTACTAAATACACTGGGAGAGTCAAGTTGAAATATGTTCTTTTCTTTTTCAGTACTGGAGACTGAACCTGGGTCCCTTGCACTGAGCTACAACCCTGCCTTTTTAAAATTCTGTATCTTGAGAGAAGATATTGCTAAGTCACTAAGTTGACCAGGTAGGGTTAGAATGTGGGATCCTCCTGCTTCAGCCTCCCAGCAGGCTGGGATTACAGGTATGTGCCACCACACCAGGTTTATGTTCATTCTTTAAATGGTTATTCCAGTTGAAGGTGTGCATTAGGAGCTGTGCATATCTGGGGAATTTCTAGCGACAGGAAAATCAATTTCAGTAACATTAACCCCTTTCCCATTTGTTCTGGGAATACACACAGGTAGCACTTGGAGCTGCAGTGTTACCCCAGGATAACCAAAGCTGGACATGAAATAGCCACCTTAGTATTCGTTTCACATCGCTCTAGTATATGGATAGTCTTTGGAAACAAAAGACTTCATTCTACTTACAGAATTTGGTTTTAGTAGTGGTATTTCTCTTTATAAATTCTTTTTTTTTTTTTTGAGACAGGCTCTTGCTTTGTAGTTCAGGCTGGCCCTGAGCTCACTATGTAGTCCAGGCAAGCCTTGAACTCAGCAATCCTCCTGCCTCTGCCTCCGAGTGCTGGGATGACAGGCGTGAGCCACCACGCTCAGCACTGTGGTATGTGGTATTGATTGCTGGTGCGCGTGAGTCTCCACGCCCAGCATTGTATGTGGTTTCCGGGGATTAACTCAGGACCTTGCGCTTGCGAGGCAGGCGCTGGAACCACTGAGCTAACCCTCCGGCCCTCTTTATAAATTCTTAATCATTAAAAATTAGCTGAATGCTGGCAGCAAGCTGGACTTTTTTTCTTTTTTTTTTTTAGCCAGGGTCTCAACTTCAGGATGGCCCAGAGCTCACTACATAGCCCTGGCAAGCCTTGAACTCACAGCAGTCTTCCTCCCTCTGCCTCCTGAATGCTGGGATTATAGGCGTGAGCCACCACGCCCAGCATTGTGGTATGTGCTACGGATTGCTGGTGGGTGTGAGTCACCACACCAAGTATTGTTTTATGTGGTTACCGGGATCCAACCAGTGTCCTTAAGGTTACTAGGCAGGTTCCAGAACCATTGAGCTAAATCTACTGCCCTGCATTTTGTTTTTAATCATGATCAGGAAGTGGGACTTTTTTTTTTTTTTAGACAAGGTCTTGCTTTGTAGTTGAGGCTGGCCCTGACCTCACTACGTAGCCCAGGCATGCCTCAAACTCAGCAATCCTCCTGCCTCTGCCTCCCAAGTGCTGGGATTACAGGTGTGAGCCACCATTCCTGGCATCTGTGGTATGTGGTACTGAGTGCCAGTGGGCATGGCCACCATGCCTGGTATTGTTGTATGTGGTTACTGAGAATTGAATTAAGGACCTTGTGCTTGCTAGGCAGGCTCTGGAACCACCGAGCTAAATCTCCGGCCCAGGAAGTGGGACCTTTAAAGAAGACATGAACCTTGACTGAAACCACAAAGTGGGGGAGGGACAGGTAGCCAGAACGTGTGAGACTTACCCATTCTTGTCAAAGACTTCAAACCCATAGATATCCAGCAATCCAATCACAGTTTTTTGGGTGAAATCCTAGTCAAATAACATAAACCATGAGTCATGAGCACTGGTTTGGATGACCTGAATATTTCCCCAGAGAGGTAGTGGGTCGAAACTGAACGCTCACCGTGAGGTATTAAATATAGGGAAGTTGAATTCAACTGTATAATTTGAAGGTGATTAGAGTCCCAATGAGACCATCAGAAAGCAGCCCCCATGATCAAAGGCTGGCACTTTATAAGAAGGGAGAGACAAGAGGACACAATGACATGAGCTGTCTGTCTCTTGTCATGCGTCCGGTGCTGCCTCAGGATTCTGCCAGCAAGAAGGGTATGGTCACTGTGGGCTCTCAAGCTTCCCGAATGATCCCTTTTCCTTACAAAATCACCCAGCTCAGATATGTCATTATAGTGACAGAAAATGGGCTAATTTAGATATTTTTTGAGTCTGTGAAACTCCAAACCTTTTGGCTGCCCCTAGGGCTGGGACTGGATAACCTTCAGGGCCCTCAGCCTGCCTCGGTCCCACTGTGGCTTTCATGTCTGTTTCCCGGGTAGTGATAGATTCATGTCTCCTTCTTCCCCTCCTGATTCATGTCTTTGCTTCAGATCTCTTGAGGCTGCAAAGCCCAGATTCAACCCAAAATGGGAAGAGAAAAAGACTGGCAGGAAAGGGGTTACTCATCCAGAGGACAGAAAGGGACAGTGCAGGTGGTGTGGGGGTCATTTCACAGGGACCACGTGCCGTCAGGAAAGGACGGATACCGAGCGACAATGCCTGTGCTGTGTTCCCCAGGAGTCCATGGGTTGGAAATTCGTGTCTTTTGTGTTTGGTGTTTGGAAGCGGGGCTTTGGGAGGCAGTGAGGGTTAGTGAGGGTGGCACCCCACCATGGCATTGGGGACCTCAAAAGAAAAGGAAGGGAAGATGCACACTTGCTGCGTACCCACTCTTCCCAAACCCAAAGCTAAATAGATATTTTCTCTTCATCTTTCCACTTCTCCTCCTCCTTCTCTTTTTTTTTTTTTTCCAATAATGCTAAGGCTAAAACCCAGGACCTCAAACATACTAGGCAAGTGCTCTACCACTAAGCAACATCCCCAGGTGGTTTTATTTTTTTAAAAATGAATTCTTTACTAGTACATTTTATATACATCTCACAATCACACATAACATTGGGGAATTTGTACCAGTATATGACACAAGTTAATTCTCATTTTTACCCACGTCCCTACCCACCCACACCTCCCCACCCCCTATATACATGCTCTTTTATTTTCTTTCAGAATCATATTTACTCCTTCTCCTCATTACATTCCCACACCAAATTTCCTTTGGAAATTTCCCATTCTACAAAAACTGTCATACTTTCTAGAGCTCATTTACATTATAGGTGCTCATATCAAAGAGAAGATCCGGTATTTGCCTGCCTGTGATCTATTTATTTCACTTATTAG
>PVIC010006717.1:19612-53512 GCA_004025085.1 Thryonomys swinderianus
TTTGCACATAAATGAGTGAATCTTGTCATTCTTTATGGCAGAATAATACTCCATTTTATTTAAAAAAACCCCACATCTTCTTTATCCAGTCTCCAGTTGATGGGCATTTGGGTTGTTTCCAAGATTGAGCTATCACGAACGGAGCTGCTATGAACAAGGGTGTACATCTGTCTTTCCAATGTGATTTTTTAAATTCCTTTGGGTATATTCCTAGCAGGGGGAAGGCAGGGTCACATGGGACCCCTAGTCCTGGTTTTCTGAGAAATCTCCACACAGATCTCCACAATGGTTGCACAAGTTGGTTTTATTTTGAGACAAGGTCTTGCTAAATTGCACAAGCTGAGTTGGGTGCAATTTGAGATTCTCCTGTCTCAGCCTCCTGAGTAACTGGGATTACAACTGTGTCTACTGAAACCAAACAACTTCTATTTTTTATAAATTACCTGTTTAAGGCATTCAGTTATAGCAACAAAAAATGAACTAAGACAAATAACATGCTTATTCTTTCTAAAGGGTCACAGTGGAATTTTTGGTGCGAGCATAGTGACTGCCTTCCTGGGTCTGTCCTTTGCATCCATTCTCTGTGAGTTCTGCCATCTCCCCAGGCACTAGAGTTATTTCTCAGTGGTCTACATTTGAATAAACTCTTTTATTCAAATAATTCTACTTGAAAAGGAAACATGATCTAAGATGAATTTGAAAGGCTAGTCATAGTTTTAAAGACATGCCACAAGAGTCATCCCTAAGAGCTCACTACACAAGACACAGCAGAAATGTAAATGTGAAAACACACTACCTCCCACATGCCTATAACCCCAGCACTCTTGGAGGCTGAAGCAGGAGGATTCCAAGTTTGAGTACAGCTTGAGCAACTTAGCAACATACCGAGACCTGTGTCACAATAAAAAAAAAATTAACAAAGGGCTGGGGTATAGCTCAGTGTAAAGGCCCTGGGTTCAGTGCTCAGAACAAACCAACCAACAGACCCAAAACATCACTCCTGCCCATGAGGAGCATGCAGTTCAGTCTCACAAATTCCTTAAATGAACCGGGATGATGACCAAGCATTACCACCATATCAGTGAAAGTAAGTCATCCGGAATGCCTGACTAACCTTGTTGACGAGGGAGGAGTTGATTTTGTTGACTAGCCACGTGAACGTCCTTCCATAAACAGCCTTGGCCAGCGCATCTCGGGCATACACAGAGAGTTCTGGCGTCAGTGGGCAGACGACCTGAGGAGGACAACCAGGTGGATGGTAAAGATGGAAGAGAAGCCCCAAGTTCCCACACCAGTCTTCAGTGATGCTAAGCAAAAGCCATGGTTGGGGAGATGCCATGCCTGATGGCTCTGTCACCCAGCAGCTGTTTCTCCCTTGACTGTTGAGTGGCAGGCTGAGAGTGACAAGTGCCACAGGAGACACACGTGGCACCCTGAAGTAGCAGTGGGATGATGGGGGATGGTGCCTCCATCCAAGGGTCTCATGACCAAAAGGTGAGGAAGAGTTGGCTGGATGAAGCACGGGAGCAGTGTTTTAGCAGAAGGGACAGCGGGGCAGACTCAGGGAGGGAGGAGCAGTGAGTATGAACAGGAAATATGGCAGTGATGGCTGTGGGGGATGAGCTGGACCACTCAGGGCACAGTGGGCTGGAATCAGGCCACCACCATGCTGGGATCTGAGCCTCATGACAGCTACGTTCCACCCAAAGCCACTGTTACCTCCTCTGTTTTGGCTTCAATCTTCCTGTGGGTGAGAGCTTCCAGAAGCACCGATGGGTAGAGCCCCAGGAGCTGAATACAAAGAATCAAGGCATTGTTCAGTGACTTAGTTTTACTTATTCAGGGATAATGAGGCCATACAGTCCCCAGGTCCCACTTAGGAGTCCCGACTGTGACCAGTGTGCTTTAGGGCACAACAGACCTTGCTAGATTGGTCGGTAGTTGCAAAGCCTCCTGCTCAGCACCACTGAAAGGAGCGGGGCTGGCCATCCACACCTAACTGCGTGTCCAGTGACCTAAGGTCACCTCTCCCAACCCCGGCTTCCCTCTGAGCATCCAGAAAGGAACATCACCTTGGCGATCCATTTGATCTCATGGGTGTCTGGGACGGTGGCACAGCCTTGGTCATCTTCTTGAAAACAAATGTTCCCCAGGTGTAGGACACTGGCAATAATCCCGAAGAGGTTCTAGGAACGTGGGACACAGCCAGGCAGAGGGTGGGGAGAGAAGAGAGCAGCACTCACTGCTAAATGGCACTGGCAGAGACCCTGGAACACCAGCCTCAGCTCACAGAGCCAAGTCCTCCCGGCAGGAAGTGGGTCCTATTCTTGCCCAAAGCAAGGGGAGGCAGCAAGGGTCTCAGCAGAGGCTTTAGTCAATTTCCAGCATAGAATATTTTAATTTTCACATCACAAGTATATAACTACATATATTTATTTTTCATACAATAAACTGCTTTTATATTTAATGAAAGCATTTTATAAAATAAATCCCATAAATAAACTCTTTAGTTTTTCAAAGGCCATGATCTCAGGTACAGGATGTCCATTTTAAACTACATTCTGGTTCCTCAAATACTAATAGTTTAACAACTGAAGTTAAAAAAAAAGGAGACCCAGAGATAGAAGAACAAATGTTCACCAATCCCACTTTTTGTTCCTATTTATTTCAAAACAGAACTATAAATAAACAACAATGCCATAATTATATAGGAACTAAATTGTTGTGACTGGACTTAATTTGGTGAAATAATCATATCAGCTCCTACTAGGATTAAAAGCATGCCCTGGAAAAATATTAAGGTCGTCACAAAAATGTGAAATCTCCAGGTAGCATTTCAATTTAAACAAGCAATGATAAATTTTTAAGTCCGTAGGCAATGTTTAGGACATAGCTACACTAAAACATTCTTTGCTGTTTATCTGAAATGCATGTGTAACGGAGCGTCCCCTAGTTGTGTTTGCTGAGTCTGGCAACCCTACATACAAACGCTAAACCACCAGGATTATTCCTCAGCTCCACAGAGGACCCCGGGATCCTTACCTGGAGGTCAGTTTCTGTAAAATCAATGACAGAAAAGGCATTGGAAACAGTTTTCCAGTCGTTCTTGTCATTAACAGATGACTCTTTGGCACAATGACCCTGTGACAAAATTGGCTCACTTACTGTAGGGCAGTGAAATATGCACATATGTACTCCTAAAACAAAATGCATTTCTCTTCAAGCATGTAAAAGCTAACTGTACAATGCACTGGATTGTAAACAACTAGGTTTTACTCTGTCTAGCACATGATGATTTGCCAACTGCTGGTTTCTTCAAATGTTTTGGAGTTTTATTTTTAACCTCTGTTCTGAGAAAACTTCCAAAGCTGCCTATTAGCAGAATATCTTTTTGTGTTGTTAAATATAATTTTTTCCTTGTTATTTTGGTTAAGTAAATTGAAGTTTTATCCCAATAATTATCTGCTGAAACACGAAGGGAGATTTTGAGGTTTAAATTCAGAAAACAATCTCCATCCACTCCAGGAATCTCTGCAGGACTAGATAGAAGGAAGCCTCACCAGAGATAAAAACAGATTGGCTTTTAGTGGAACACAAATTATATGGAAATGATCACCACAGAGATCTGCTAAGACTTTTAAATAAACTGGAAGTCCTTTTTATAAGACTGATTAGCCTCTCAATTTAAAGAGAAAAAAACATTCTAGACAAATGTTTTTATTATCTTGTGAGACAAGGAGTTCCCAGCTTCCTGATTAGCTAAAGATTGATAATCTTTAAAAAGAACATTTCTTTGTTGCATGGAGCATTGAAAGGCTTCATACTGTGAACATATTCACCAGTGAATCAGCCACCTAAAATTTATAGCCTTATGTTACCCTCTGTGACCTCAATTTAAATTCCACAAACTTCAGTTCAACCATTGATTGAAAATGTTTGAAAAAACATGCCTATACTAAACCTGTGCAGATATTTTTCTTATTATTATTCCCCAAACAATACAGTACAACATCTACCTACCTAGGCTTTACGTTATGTATTATAGTAACCTAGAGATGATTTTAAATATATGGGAGATGTGTAAAACCTCTGCCATTTTTGTTTGTTTATTGCGATTCCAGGGTTTGAATTCAAGGCTTCTGCACTGAGCTCCATCCCCAAACATTTTTTATTTTTTATTTTGGGACAAGGTCTCACTAAATAGCTAAATTGCTCCAACAGGCCTCAAACTTGCAATTTTCCTGCCTCAGCTTCCCAGAGTGATAGGAGTACAGGCAGGCACTACTATACCTAACTACTTGCCATTTTATATAAGATGCTGAGCATCCTCAGATTTTGGCATCCTGAATCAAGGCCCTGTGGAGACAGAGGGATCACTGCGTCCTTCCCTATACTAGCAACATCTGTCACAGTCTCCTAAGAGGAAGGTCTGTGCAAGTCAGCCCTCTGTGACACTCACTGGATTGGCAACAAATGACATAAACAATAATACAAATGACATAAACCCATACATTGCACCAAAGTCATAGGACATTGTGAGATAACAAATAAAACTGATAATGGCAAAATGCTAAAACTATTTTCAAAGCCAATGAGGTGTCAGGATCAGGCTGACCTGATGTGGCTAAAAACACTCTAGAAGAACAAAGATATGGCATATTCCTGAGGGGAGATGCCTTTGGGAAAACAATGCCCTAAGTATTTTTTTTTTTGAGACAGGGTCTCGCTTTGTAGTTCAGGCTGGCCCTGAGCTCACTATGTAGCCCAGGCAAGCCGCCGCGAACTCAGCAATCCTCTTGTCTCTGCCTCCTGAGTGCTGGGATGACAGGCGTGAGCCACCACGCCCGGCATTGTGGTATGCAGCGGCGTTGATTGCTGGTGGGCGTGAGTCTCCACGCCCAGCATTATATGTGGTTTCCGGGGATCGAACTCAGGACCTTGCGCTTGCGAGACAGGCGCTGGAACCACTGAACTAACCCTCCGGCCCTGCCCTAAGTATTTTTATAAATTTAACCTCATTGATAATGCTTTGAAAATTCTAACTATGCAATCATACAGATTTGTTGGAAAAACTGGGCCCTTAAAAAATAAATCAGCTGCATGTGGAGGTACACAACTGTAATCCCAGCTACTTGGAAGCATGAGGTAGGAAAATTGTAACTTTGAAGCCAGTCTGGGCAACTGAGTGAGACTCTGTATCAAGATGAAAAAAAAAAAAAGACTAAGGATGCTGGAGATGTAGCTCAGTGGTAAAGTACTTGCCTTACACACACACACACACACACACACACACACACACACACACACACGAAGTGATTTGATCCTTGTCCCAGGAATTAGTTCAAGGCTTATTAAATATAAAACGAGAGTATGAAAGTCTCTTTTCTTATTATTTAGCTCCCCTTTTAAAGGTAAGTTTTTGTCATGGCTCCTTTCCCAAGGTTTCTATGAAATGTAGGCCCTTATTTTATGAGACTGACTTTATAAGGTCTTGCTGTCTCTCTCTAGCTTTCTCTCCCTTTTGCTCTCTATTCCAAACTGTGCTCTGCAAAGTGACCTCCATTCAAAGCCAGTGCCAGTGAGAAGGGAAAATAAAATAATTTTGGCCAAAACAGTGCTAGCAACACTGAACACTACCCAGACAACCTGGGCATTCTCAAGCCCTACCATGGACTGCAGTGTTGCAAAGTTAAATTTGGAGTCAGCTTTATGTCACTCATATCCCAGAGCTGTGTGTATGAATGATCTGGACTATGTCTGTAAGGTAGCATGTTCATTTTGCTCAGAGTTCTCAAGTTGATAGGCAGGATAGTGAGGAAAGGTCTTTTCAAGAGTAGCTTGAAAATAGATCAAAGCAACATAGGTGGTAAGTACAGATATTCCTTGGTTACCGACCTACCCACTTAACAACTGTTCAGACTTAAAACCAAGGCACGATATTTGGACTTATAACCTGATGGCTGGACATACAATACGTTTTTTTTTTTTTTGGTAAATTTCTGTACATCTTGTTGAGAGATTCTCAATGTTTTTTCTTGGCACAGTATACCTTGTTCATATGATACTCTGTTCATACAGTACTATAGTTTTATGTTTTGCTATACATTATAGCACTGCATGTAAGAATTGTAAAAATTAAAGCAAATCATCAAGTTGGAGTTTCCTTTGGCCATTTCTTTGCTTTGGATCTTGTAATGTAAATACTATATACAATTTCTCATTTAGCGACCAATTAATTTAATGACCTAGTTGACAGGACTGAGTCATTAAACAAGGAGTGTCTGTATAGAGCATGAATTTTATCACATCTAGACCAGCAGTTCTCACCTTTGCTGTACACCGAATCATCAGGGAATCTGTCTGTCTAGCGGTTCTGGGGCTCCAACTCAGCACCTAGGTAAGTGCTCTACCTCCGAGCTACATCCCAAAACTAGGGGGACATTTAAAACAACCCTGATACTCAGGTCCCATTTCAGGTCCTCTAAAGCCAGCTCTTGAAAGGCACCTATGGTGAGTTGTTTTTATGATACTGAGGACTGAGTACAAGTCCTGTGCATGCCTGCTAGGGCTGTATCCCTGAACTATCCCTCCAGCCCAGGCACCTGAGTTTTTAAAAGACTTTTCAAGTGATTCTAATTTCAGCAAGGCCAGCCAAAGAGCCACCTGCCTAGACTGGGGTGCTTTACCAGATGACATAGCTTTCAGGAATAAAAGGAGACAGGTTAGCTCGCTGTGATAAGGAGGATACATCCAGAATGGGACCCAAAAGCTCTTGAACATCTCATGGGCACTTCCACAAACACCCCTGGTCCCCTCCTCCCAAGGGCCAAAAGCCAGGTGCTGGTCCTTCCAACCTGTGAGAGGTATTTATACAGCTGGGGGTCTCGCTCAAGTCCCAGGTAAGCGAGGCGCTCCGCTTCACCACCCGCTAGCAGCTGGTAGAAGATGTGGAAATTCCGCTCACCCTGGTTTTGATAGACGACTCGGGACTTTTCTATCAAGTAACTGATGATATGCCCACCTACGGGAATGCCCTTCAAAACAGAATAAAAATGGGGCAATGATAATAACAATCAAGCCAGAAGTTTTTTAATTTGAATTAAGTCTAATCTATTGATCTATGATTAATGTTCCCTGGGTTCTATTTTTCAAAGATTTTTGCATGCTTAAACCAAATATCTGGAGATCATGTAGGTATTTCCTGTGTTTAAGTATTTCATTGTTTATGTTTAGAGCTATGATGTATTACTACCTACTTCTTATCTATGGAGTGAGGTAAGGGCCAAAGGTCTTTATCCACACTGTCATACAGTTGACTGGCACCATTTAATGACAAGATGACCCTATCTTTCCTTAACGAATCACAGTAGTTCTTTTGTCACAAGTATATGTGGGTTACCAGCTTCCTCATCTTTCCTCATGTCTTCCATATTGTCTTTATTATTATTATTATTATTATTTTTGGTACCAGGGATCAAACTCCAAACCTTGCACTTGGCAAGCAAGCACAGTGCCACTGAGCTACATCCTCAGCCTTTATTATTTTAAATAACATATCCAATAAACTTTTTTCTAGAACATAAATTGAACTCTTAAAATTAATAAGGACAATCAAATTAAACTTGAACAAAACATCTGAACAAAAACCTCTAAGTGTCCAATAAACAAAACTTCATTAATTATCAGGAAGATATTTAAATCACAATAAAAAAGTGATATAGGCTACCAGAATTTCTGAGACTAAAAAGGCTAATAAAACAAGTAAGTACAGCATGGAGCAACTGAAGCTGTGATTAATTGTCCCCACACCACTGGTAAGAAGCCAACAGTTCCATTTGTGGGTACATATCCAACATATATGAGTGCTTGTACCCACTAAAATCATGTGCCAAGACATTCAGAGCACTATTTGTAAAGCCCTTAGTTGCAAACAATCCAAAAGTTCACCAATAGGATAACAGATATGCAGTGTAGTTATATAATTAAACAACAGACAACTCTAACATGCAATGACATAGGTGAATCTTTCATTTATTTATTTTGCACTACTACGGGCTGATCCAAGGACCTCCACACTGAACTACACCCTCATCCCTTTTAAAATTTTTTTTTCTCAGATTGGGCCCTGCTAAATTGCCCAGACTGGGTTCACACTTAGAATCCATCTGTCTCAGCCTCTCTGAGTGCCACCACATCTGGCTGACATGCATTAATCTTGCAGATACAATTCTGATTGAAGAAGACAGACATAGAGTAGCACAGAGTATAATCCCATTTATATGAAGTTTAAGAACCAGTAACATGGATCTGTGATTACACTGGCAGCCCTTGGAAAGTGGGGTACTGTTGGGAGACCTGCTGGATGCTAGAATTCTCTTTATCTTGAACTGAGTAGTGGCTACATAGGTAGGTATGCATGGGGCTGTTCTCATGATCTGTGTCTTTTGGGGGAATATGTGTTTAACTTTAAAAATCTGCCTTTAGCCGGGCGTGGTGGCTTACGCCTGTAATCCCAGTACTCGGGAGGCAGAGACAGGAGGATTGCTGAGTTTGAAGCTTGCCTAGGCTACATAGTGAGCTCAGAGCCAGCCTGAACTACAAAGTGAGACCCTGTCTCAAAAAAAAAATCTGCCTTTAAATGTCTCAGCTGAAAGTTCATGGACACCCCACGGAGACCACAAACCAGATCAGGAGGCCCTGAACTGATCTGTCTTCATTGCTGCCTTTCACCCTCAGGCAGCTGCTGTTCTGCAATTCTCTATTGCAAGGGCCACTTTGGCACTTGGAAAATGTGTTCTTAAGAACTCTGCCTGCCCTTGTACAATGGCACCTTCAACTCTGGGTAGAGACACTCACACCCACCCATTCCCTCATGTCCTCTTCATGGCTACTTCCATATTACAGCTGAGACAGAAGTTGCAGCAGAAACTACAGCTCAAACAGCCTAAAATACCTCTATGCAGCCCTATCTGAAAGTGTTTGTTGAGCTCTGTCTCATAGACAGGCGTACCTGTACAATAGCTTGCTTACTTCTGATGTATTTTCAGGCTTTATAAAAAATGGTCTTGTGCTGACACACAGTGTATGTCTTACTGATCCATGTTACCCGTGCTGTGATCCTCACTGTGTGAACAGATCACAGTTGAGCCACTCCCCCAGGTGTAAATTCCCATATTCAACATCTTCATGACACCAGGTATTCTCTTAATTCTTGCCCATCCAGAAGGTATAAAATGATGCCTCATTATGCACTCTATTTGCATTTCCTAGAATTAGCCCTAATTCTGGATTTTTTAGCTGTTTGAGCCAAGACATGCCCTTCCCACCTTAAGATGCCCTGGGATGGTTTCTATTACTGGCCAAACACAGGGTCCTCAAGAAGCAGGATTAGAAATTTCATTGTACCTGAAAGTCAAACTGTATGTCCATGTATTTTCCAAATCTGCTGGAGTTGTCATTCCGGGGTGTTTTGGCATTTCCAAAAGCCTTGGAAAACAAAGTGTCATTCACTAGCACTTAAACTTGAATACTTGTCAGATTTTCAAATAATATGCTTTCTATGAGTTTGGAGGAGGGAGAGAGGAATTAGGGAGGAAAGACACAATTCATCGTGTAGCAAGAACGTGCCAATGACATGGCACTGAATGCTAGAGTTTGGGAAAGATCATGTCCCTAGAATCCAGTCTAGGGAGAGATAAGGAGTGACCTGAGGAGAGACACCTAAGTCCAGCCCTTCCATGAGGTGGAGCTGATGGACCCAGCCCCAAGCTTCTCACAGTGAACCGGTTAGCTGAAGGGTCTCCTGGGAAATGCCTGTAACCAGAAACACCTTTAGAGACCAGGCATCAAAAACACGTGATAAAGTCTCGCTCCAGATGCACATGCACTAAAAACACAGGACAAAATAACTTATTCAAAACCATCCAGCAAGTTGGTGAACTGTAATAGTAGAAGTAATAATAACCAAAATGACTTTAATTAAATAAGAAAAATATTAGTAAAATAATAAGGTATTTTGGTGCTAATTCTGCTGTGTGCTTTTTGGGCATTCATTTTCTTTAATCCTTAAAATCTGTTACAGATTTGCATTTTTGGTTGGAGTCAATTTTTCTAAGTAAACATTTTTTTGTTTGTTTGTTTTTTGAGACAGCGTCTCACTTTGTAGTTCAGGCTGGTCCTGAGCTCACTATGTAGCCCAGGCAAGCGTTGAACTCAGTGATCCTCCTGCCTCTGCCCCCAAGTAATGGAATTCTAAGTAAACTTTTTTTTTTTTTGAGACAGGGTCTTGCTTTGTAGGTCAGGCTGGCCCTGAGCTCACTCTGTAGCCCAGGCAAGCCTCGAACTCAGTAATCCTTCTGCCTCTGCCTCCCGAGTACTGGGATTACAGGCGTGAGCCACCATGCCCGGCACTGTGGTATGTGGTATTGATTGCTGGTGGGCGTGAGCCACCACGCCCAGCATTGTATGTGGTTACTGGGGATTGAACTCGGGACCTTGTGCTTGTGAGGCAGGCACCAGGACCACTGAGCGAAATCTCCATCCTGTAAGTAAACATTTTTGATCCATCTGTGTGTGTGTGTGTGTGTGTGTGTGTGCATGTGAAGAAATACGAGAATTACACACACACACCACCTCTTACGGGGGAGGTAAAAGCAGAGACCCATTCTGAAGACGAAGAGACAGACCCTAGGGTTTGGAGAGACTCACTGAGGCTTGCTGGTGGTGTTTGGCCTGCAGGGTTAGAATCCAACTGACATCTTACTTCAGGGTCATTTGAACAATCATGCTGCCCATGCGACCCCTTTTCCCAGGAGTAATCTGTTCATTCTGACTGCCCTGCCCCAGTAGATGATTCTTCTTAGTGATCCCCTGGAACTCCCCCATATGGATCCTCTGAGGTCACTCACCTCTAGCACTGGATTGGAAAGGAGCAGCCTGTCACGGGCTACTTGTAGTGACTCAGTCATTGGGCAGGTCACTGCAAAATACTGGAGGATCTTCTTAGAAGCTTCTGTTTTCCCTGCCCCGCTCTCTCCAGAAATGAGGATAAAGTGATTATTTAGTTCCGAGCACATCATGCGGTAAGCATTGTCAGCGATGGCATAACTAGAGAGGGAATGGACAGAGGCAAATTGGTCTGGATGCCACTTCCCTTGACTCTGATACTCACCAGAGCAGGAAAACAAAGTGCTCTGTCCCTAGGAAGCCACATGCAGACTGTGAACCAAGGACACTGAGTTCAGATAGATATCAAATCCTTGACATGATCCACTGAGGGATCAAAAGGAAACTGCACTAGATATCAGAACTCACACAACAGAAGGGTTGAAGTGATGAGTTGGAGCAGTGAGGGGAATACACTGAACTTCATGAAATTAATGTATTTGGTGCTAGGAATGGAACCACTATTTTGTGCTCTACCATTGAGCTACACCCCCAGGTCCAACAATCTATTTTTTTTTAAACAACTACATTCCTTGTAAGAATAAGTCAGTTATACATTACATTCCCAAGACACATTCTATTGACTGGGTAGAAACAGCATCTTGTCTAACTGCTGAATAATTCAATAAATAAAAAGATTTTGTGTTTTCTCTTTTCCTCATAACCTAGAACAGAGGAAACCAGGGACATTTCAAAAACTACTGAGATACCCTTAGGATAAGAGGTAAAAGTATTATAAAGGCCTTAATGCTAAGATCAGAAACTTAAGTGTGAAAGTCACCCTGGTCCTGGTTATTTCAGGACTCAGTGGTGGTGACACAGAAAGGTTTATAAGCACCTTAAAAAGTGGAACAGCTGCGTCACCAGGACATTGAGGGGAGGAACTAAATATTTTCTCAGACGTCAACCAAGGAAGAAAAGGGGAATTCCAGCAAAGCCTGCATTATACAGACTAGGCAGGAAATTGCTCATTTTAAGGTACTGCAGGCCCACTAAGTTTCTACCAGTGGCCATTCACCTTAGCCACCATAACACTGAGGCACCGGTAGATGGCGCCAGAGCCACTCACTTTCCAGAGAAGACTCCTCTCTAGCCACTGTTTTAGATTTATTGGCAGATGCACAAAGATTCCACTCTTGTCTATTTAGACTGAGATTCCAGAATGATCTACTAATGTTTTCTACTGCTTTGACTTATTTCATAAGAAAGGAGCAGCTTACTGAGGATGCAGCAATACGTTAAACATTAAGGATTTGGATGAACAGATGGATGGATAGAAAGACAGATGGAGTGGTAGGCGGGTGAGAAGAAGGGAAAAGAGGCATGGAAAGAAAAGAGAAAGAATAGGAAAAAAATAGAAAATACTCCTAATGATGACCTTACTTACACATGTGGTGGCAGTTCAAAGAAATTGACCCCTTGGTAAAGTTCCATCTGACTCATTGTGTAGATTCCAAGCTCCTGGTATGGATTCACGGACACAAGGAGAGTCCCAATATATGTCTAGAGGGATGGAGCAGAGCATGAGTGAGTCATTCTGGGTACAAATGACTCTCATACCTAATGATTCTTGGGTGTTCTTTCAGCACTGGGGGTACAATACAACTAACCCAGCAAGTGGGGTCTGTGTTGTCATGGCACTTATGAGGGATCAAGACAGCCTCAAGGAGCAGTAGACATTAAGACAGGTGTAGCTAGGGTCATGCACATGTGAACAAGTGACTAGTGACTTCTGGAGGGCTTCACAAAGCGGTGACATCTGAGTGAGAACCTGAGGGCTGATGAGCTAGTGATGAGAAAAGTAGGCAGGAAGGGCCTTCCAGGCTAGAGGGAAAGGGCAGCAGGCTGCGTGCACTAGAAATTAGTGTGGCTGACGCCATGAGTGAGAGGAGGAGACTGAATGGGAAGGGACAGTGTCAAAAGGGAGCAGGTTCTTATCATGCAGGCCCTGGGGCCACCATGAGGAGTTGGGTTTGTTCCAAATGCAATGCATGGCCAAAGACAGTTCTTCCCTGTTGAACCCAAACATTTGCTCTGACTGTTACATCAGCACAAGGTTTTAAGGGAAAAGTGATGGGTCCGATTTATGCTTTGTGGAGGTGCCTCTGCCCGCTGAGTGAATATACAGGACAAATGTCCCCACCAGCCTTCTCAAGTTGGACAAAATGCTCCCATGACTGGTACTTATCTGTCTAGAGTTCAATGTTAATTTCTATTCACAGTCAAGTTTTTCAAGTACTTACATTTGCAACATAACCATTAACCAAGACTTCCTGGAATACATTTATAAATAAAGAGCTCTAAGATCTTATACAGAAAAGATAAATATTTGGGACTCCTTTGAGGATGCATCTAATATTTTCTGATTCTGAGTTTGTTGTGTTTTTTAAACATCAGAGGTACTAAAGGCTACATTAGGACTATGTTAAAATCATTCCAGCTCATGTTGCCAACCTCCAGGACAAACTCAGACAGAACAGAGGAGTGTGTTTTGACTAAAATTCTACATTGCTCCAGTCAGTAGGTACTTGCTGAGTGTGGGAGACTGCTCCTGAGATCTATCAGTTTACACCAGAAACTTTTAGCTTAGTTCTCATAATCCTATTATCCAGTTTGTACTTTTCACCATGTTGCTTCTCCTTTGCTTATACTGAACATTAGATTGATTTTTTCTATTTGTAAAATTAAAAATGATAATCCTGAAAGTTAGGCAATAGGTGAAAATACTGCTTATTTCTCCTGTTAACCTTGGTCTCAACATACAGATTTTTAAAAAATCATTACAGACAACCTAACTATAAGACAAATATTTTTAAACTGCTTTTGATTTTCTAGTTTACTTTTTTTGTTTTTTGGCAGTGGTACTAAGCCTTGAAGCCAGGTTCTGTGCAACATGCCCAACCCTTTTTAAAATTTTTGTTTTGTTTTTAATATTTTGATGTTTTATTTTTTTGAGACAGGGTCTCCCTTTGTAGTTCAGCTGGCCCTGAGCTCACTAGGTAACCCAGGCAAGCCTGGAACTCAGCAATAGTCCTGCCTCTGCCTCCTGAGTGCCGGGATTATAGGTGTGAGCCACCATGCCCACTGTTTTGTTTTTCATTTTGAGACAAATAGAGCACTGAGACGACAGGCATGTACCACCTGTTCTAATTTATTCTTAATAAAGGCTAATTAAAAACTCAAAAGATCAAGTAATTGCAATAAACTTCATGACATAGAAACAAAGTAAAATTTATCTAGGAGAAATTTACATAATACCTGTGCAATCAAATTAGTATGTGGCAGTAAATGGAGAATTTAATAAAAACTGGCTACTCCTAGATGCAAGATCAATCTGTGAAGTTTGGTGAAGTGCTTTGGTCTTGCCCCTTGAGGATTTATGGCTGTCTTGGGACATCTCTTATTCTTATTCTGCCTTCCCGGCACTTATTACTTCTTCCAGCAGATTCATTTGGAGACCCTCTTCCTCAGCTTTTGGTCCATGTGAGGGCGGCGGGGTTCTGACCCTAACCTTACCTCCAAGGGCATGACTATTCATTTATCCCAACCACAGAACAGGGACTATATTAGCAATAAGAACTGGCTGAAATATGGGCACATGACCCTGGATGGGCCAATCAGTGCAAACCAACATGAACTCTGGGACACATGCTAGAACTCTCTTTCAGAAGTGCCCCTTTTCAGTACTAACACTAGCTGTTAAAGTGTCAGTGTGAACCTTCTGTCCACCATCCTACTGCAAGGAAAAACAGGCTGCCCAAGAAAGAAACTGATGCAAAAGAAAGCAAAGCAGAGAGATGGAGAGAGTCCTCAGGGCATCATCTGAAACCTCAGATCTGTTTCTGGACCCCAGTTATAGTTTCATTTTGTGGCTGAGGCCAGTTTAAGTTGAGACTCTGTCAACTGCCACCATAAAAACTTTAGCATGAGGAGGCCAGGAATTTAGCTCAGTGGTTCCAGCACCTGCCTTGCAAGCGCAAGATCCTGAGTTCAATCCCCAGTACCACATACCACAATGCCAGGTGACTCATACCCACCAACAATCAGTGCCACACACCACAATGCTGGGCATGGTGGTTCACGCCTGTAATGCCAGCACTCAGGAGACAGAGGCAGGAGGACTGCTGTGAGTCTGAGGCTTGCCTGGGCTACATAGTGAGTTCACGGCCAGCCTGAACTACAAAACAAGACCCTATCTAAAGCAAAACAAAACAAAACAACCCACCACCACCAAACAAAAACCCTAAAAAAAAAATCAAAAACAGAAACAGAAAACCCTCCCAAAACAAAACTTTAGCATGAGAGACCACAGTACATTTGATCGTACATCTTGAAACCTCTATTTCATGGCTAACCTCACAGAGTAATTTTCACAATCACCAAGACTGATAAAGGCAGGAAAGGAACAAACGATGTAGCAAAACAAGCTGAGAAACGTGTTAGCTTACATAGATGAGGTTCTCACTGAAACGCTTGCGGAGATTATCCACAAAAGCAGATTCGCTGGTGTATGCATCCAGTAGCACAAAATCCTGCACGCCGACCTTGTCCCGGGCAGTCAGCGCCCCTTCCATGTGTAGACGAATGTGTCTCCTTCTCACCTCTTCTTTCTAAGGAGACAGGACATTCCTCAGGAGGTCATTTATCCCCATTAACAGAAACCAAGAATTTACTGGGTCAGGTACTATGTAGTCTGAAGGCTTGACTTGCATTATCTCATTTAATCCTCGTTCTGGCTATGAAGTAAGTACTATTATTATACCCATTCTACTGCCCAGAAAACTGAACCATGGGGATGTTATAAGCCATGTCCAAGATCTGCCGAAAGGCAGAGCCTGAATATGAATCCAGACAGCCTGACTCAGAACTTATGATTTCCATGAAGGTCAAAGGGTACCTGGAAGAGAAACTTCTTGCTGTTGCAATATCCCTCCAGCACCCTCTAGTGAAAAATTAATATCACGCTCTCTTCAAGGAGAAATGGTTGACTCTCATTCATTACTGCAGAACAGGTATGAAAGGTAAATTTGGGTGTGAGAGGCAATAAATTGACAATAGCACCAACGAAAAGGTAAAGGTCCTAGAAGAGCTAAAACAACCCTGAAAAGAAAAGCTATGCTAGAGGATTCACTAACTGAAAGGTAAAATAAAATAGGGCTGGTGATGTATTCAACCAATGGTGTAGCCAGGTATCCATAAGCAAATATTTTAGTCCTTACCTTACACTATATGTGTGTATGCACATATATAATATATATATATGTGTGTGTAGATAGATAGTACAATAGGAGGTATATATGGAACAGATATGTGAATGTGAGATGCACTTTAGACCTAAATATAAATGTAAAATCTATAAAGCTACTAGAAAAGAAGAGGAGTAGCTTAGCAACCAGAGGAAGGCAAAGTGTTCTTGGACAGTACATACAAAGAAATAATGAGCAAGAAATAAAAGAAATTACACCTCACTAAATATAAAACTTCATTAAATACACTATTAAGAAAATGAATAGGCAAGCCACAGCCTGGCAGAAAATCTTCACAAGTATATAGTTGCAAAGGCTTTGAATCTGTAATAAGAGATATTTATAGTTCAATAGTAAAAAGACAAAACCAATAAATCTGCACAAAAGACTTACATGGACACTACACAAAGGAAGATATAAACGGCCACTAAGTACCTAAAAAAGTGTTCAACATCATTAATCATTGGGGAAATGCAAATTAAAATGATAATGATGCACCATCAGAAGAGTTAAAATTGAAAAACCTGACAATTCAAAATACTGGCGAGGATGTGGAGCTGAATGAACTCTGCATTTATTGCTGTCACAAATATAAAGGGGTCCAGTCTCTTTAGGAAAAGCCCTGATAGTTTCTAATGAAATTAACCATGCCTCTATCCTTTGATCCAGCTTCTCCACTCCTAAGTATTTACACAAGAGGAACGTAAACATGTGTCCACAAAAAGACTTAAATGTGATGTTCAACTCGAGCTCAACTTTATTCACAACGGCTCCAAACTCCAAACTGGAAACAATCCAAATAGCCATCAACCGGAGGATGGAAGTGCTACATCTGTACAATAGAATGAGTCCAGCAATAAAAGAGAAATAACGGGTACATGCAATAGCATGGATGACTCTCACAGACATTGTGCCAAGTGAAAGAACCCAGACACAAAAGAGTACAAACTGTGTGATTCCATTTATGTAACATTGGAGGACAAGCAAAGCTAATCTACAGTGAAAAATCAGAACAATTGTTGCCTGGCTGTGGGGTTTGCGGGAAAAGGATATTCTTGAAGTGATGGAAATGTTCTATATGTTGATAGGTCTGTGAGTTAACAAGAATGTATCTATTCATCAAGATGCATTGTTAAAATTTTGTGCATTTACCTATGTATAAATCTTATAACATTTTATTTAAAAAGAACCACAAAAATAACTGAATAGGAGGGATGGAGGAGTAGGGACATAGATGAAATCAGCATTGCAAAATGTTAATAATTTTTGAAGGTAAATTATGAGGATGGGAAAGTCATACTAGTCTGTTTACGTTCTGTAAATTCGAAATTTTCCATAATAAAGTTTTTAAAGAACAGAATGGCCACCAGATGTCTCCCTTCACAAGCTAAATGGAGCTAGAATAACTGAATTCTCTTATATAGTATTTTAATAATTGGTTTACTCAAATCAGGAGACCCAAACAAAGCCTATACATTCTATTTATTTCACAAGTCTCTCAATTCTCTTCCACTCTATAGTTCTCTGTTTTGCTTTCTTACAAATAATTTTGGGGAAAAAGTTTGGCATTTTGTTCTACAGAATTCCCCTAATTCTGGATTTTGTTCACTATATTCTTATGGGATCATTAAACATGATCCTTCTTCCCTTGAATTTCTTGAAAATTGTTAGGTCAGATGCAGAACCGATTTGCTTTGCAAATCGTAGCAATGCCATGTGCTGTCAGAGGAGACACAGGGTGGACCATCCTTACTGCCTAAATTCACATTTTTTTTGGATAGGAGTCTGCAGAAGGCTAGCCTTTTAGGCCTATCATTGCCCCTCCATTTGTTAGCTGGACATAAAGAGAAGCTTTTGTTATCAGCAGTTTGGTTTCCTTCCGGAAAAATGTTTTATTTGCAGTTTCTGAGCAGTGAATGGGCACCCCTACACCCTCCAGAGGTAACAATAATTGCTCGACATGGTTGCAAGTTCATAGGTTTAAGTGTATTTGATGGATTTCATTTTATAGCAATAATTATGTTTATTGTTTAAACAGTCTCAATTTTGTCTACTGGGGACCCATTAAGTAGGCTCTCTAGTCCTATTAAAAATATGACTTAAAGGCCTTTAACAGCTTCCTTATCAGAATATCAAATTGTTTCAGATTTATCTGACAGTCTCAAGGCAGACCTTGACTAGGTGGCTTCTCTAAAGACTCTGGTTTCTCTCAGCAAGAAGATGGTAGATACCACAGTTAGTAGTGCGGGTTACTGCTTGCAGTTTTTTTTTTTTTTTTTTTGAGACAGGGTCTCGCTTTGTAGTTCAGGCTGGCCCTGAGCTCACTATGGAGCCCAGGCAGGCCTTGAACTCAGCAATCCTCCTGTCTCTGCCTCTCGAGTGCTGGGATTACAGGCGTGAGCCACCACTCCCGGCACTGTGGTATGTGGTATTGATGGCTGGTGGGCATGAGTCTCCACGCCCAGCATTGTATGTGGTGACTGGGGATCGAACTCAGAACCTTGCGCTTGCGAGGCAGGTGCCGGAACCACTGAGCTAACCCTCTGGCCCCCTGCTTGCAGTTTTGATGGACTGCATAAAGCAGTGTTTAAAATACTACATAATAACTATTCTGATTCAATCAATTCAATGCATAACAGAGTCAACCACACAGAAAAAATATTTCTTCCTAGAAGAAACATCAAAAGCAGAGTCAAAAGACAAAACAACTTTGGAAAAATGTATTTGCAACTCACATCCTACACAAATGACCAATTTCTTTAACATATAAAAAGCTTCTATAAGTGAATAGGAAAAAAGTCCAATGTGCCAAACACACACACACCAAAAATGAACAAAGGATATGGATAACAATTCAGAAAAAAACACAAACATTTAACATATGAAGAAGATATGTTTATTCAACTTTACTCAGATGAAACATCCTCAATATACATTCAGACACCATCTTAATTTTTAGAAATTTTATAGGTAAAATTTGAAAACACATGGGAAGGAAGTACTGGCATTTATTATAAGTGACAAGGTATGTATATTGTAGACTAATAATTTGAGACTAGACTGCAAAATTAGGTGATATTTTATAATGTACTAATTTCATTTCTAGATATTTATCTTCTAGATAAAGCAACCCAAATACAGTGGACCCCTGAGTTATGACCAGCCTGACATATAAATAACTTGAGTTACAACCAGAATTTTAGTTTTAAACTTATGATCAAATTCATGAGTTACAACCTGAATGCTGCTTGTACTTCCAGATGGTCCAGACAGATTTAATTCTTAAAGAGTCTAGAAGGAACATGAGCACATCCTTTCCTGTGTGGGGTTAACTGAGAAATCCTAGGCCATGTCTCTCTAAGGACACTAGATCTGCTGCGTGCAGGAGAGATACTTTGATGGCTGTGTAGAGGAGCCTTAGCCTTCAATGGACCGACCTGAGTTACAACTGAAAGAACTGAGCTCATAAAACAAGGTCCACTGTACATTATCAATCAACTGGGAAGAGATAAATTATGCTACATGCTTACAATAAAATATGATACAGAAATAGAGATACAGAATCTCTCACAAAGGTTGCTATCATTTTCAAGAAAAAAGATTTACGGATATATGTTTACAAATTTATAATGTCTCCTTAGAAGGGGGCCCACAAAATTAGCAATAGTGGTTAATCCCAGAAAAGGGGTTTAATTTCACTAGTTTATGTATAGTGAAGCAATTCCCATGCTCATCCAGTCCATCAGGGTGAACACTCAGTTCACGTCCAAACCAAGGGTCAGCAATGGCCAGCTCATTCTTCAGGTCCCTCTGAGGTCTGGACCTGGGCAGGGTATGGAAACCTGAGCTGTGTCCCACACAGCTTCTTGATCAGGGCCAACAAACTATACTCATGAGATCTAGGAAAAATATTAAATTTATGAAACAAGCAAACTACCCATCATTTTATACTTTGCACCCCATTTCTTTCTTTCTCCATTGCGCTTTCCACAAACTGTAGTTATTTCCATGGCTCAATTCTTTGATCTAGTCTTGTCCACTGTTGGGTTCCCTGCTTCTGGCTCAAATTCTGCCACATAACAGGCACTCAGTGGATTTTTCATGAGTGATTTAGCTTTTTTTTTGCCCCCAGTTCTGTGCTAAGAGAAGTGAAAGAGGAAGCACTGTAGCTAAAGGCCCTGGTCTGAGAGACAACACAGGTTAGAGAAAGATAAGCAACAGTATTAACCCTGAGGTATTCCTCTGGCCAATAAGACATAATTAATGTAACATTAAAATGGCTAACTGCCCTGTTTATTTGTGCCACCTATGATTCAGTGCATAGCAACTGGGCAGACTGCAAATATCCATGGATTCTCGGATGCACATTTAGTGGTGTCTGCTTTTGGGGATCTGTAAGTAAAGAATCTAGGAAAAAATGTCCCTGTCCTCAGTGAGCTGACAGTCCTATAAACAGACATGTTGTTATTCAGCTAGGGGGTGGGTTGTGCTATCATGGGTTGAGCCCAGGACCTTTGCACTGAGCTACATCCCCAAATCTTTGTTAAAAGTTTTATTTTTTGATATAGGTTTTGACTAATTTGCTAGCTTTCCAGGTAGGGCTGGAACTTGCAATCTTCTTGCCTCTGCCTCTCTGAGTCCTAGGATTATGGAGACGAATCCCCATGCCCAGCATTATTTTTGTAGGTTTTAGTGTCACAAACCACCTACTAACGGGCATCTTCCCACTTGTAATGTGGCCTCTGCTGTGAAAGATCCAGGAAGCAGAATTCCCAAGGGGACTGCTAGGTCTGGGGACACTTGCAATGGCTGCTTTCAAAACAGGCACCAAAAATCCCTTTGCCAAACTGAGTATGAAAATGCAGTTTCCGCAGAAATCTCTCAGTATTATTTTAAATTTTCACCAGTCACTCGGCTGGAGGTTTAGATTATCATTTTGGCAGGCAGCATTGCTGTGAATCATGAAAATGGTGATCAGCTCCTATTCGGTGCCAACTTTAAAAAAAAAATTCTCAATCTGCACAGAGAACCAATTGTATGCATGTATGCTTGGAATACAAAGTCTGGGGCATGGGCCAGACCTGGTTACCCACGTGGGAGATCCAGGGGCCTGATTGACCATGCTGGCCTTCCTTCCAGTGTCTGTCTGCTTTCCCCACTGGCCTGTCAGACACTGGACCCAGAGCAGACCCACACTGTTTTCCTGTTGCTGTTCTGGCTATCCAAGCATGCACACTTCTTCCTCTGACTTCTCCCACAAGAATAGCCTCTCTCAAGTGGGACCATCCAACATGATGTCCCTACTTCTTCTAGCCAAAGGAAGGCTGTGGGACACAGCTCAGGTTTCCATGCCCTCCCCGGTACAAATCTCACCAGGGGGACCTGAAGAATGAGATGGCCATTGCTGACCCCTTGGTTTGGAAGTGAACTCACTGTCTACCCTGAGGGACTGGATGAGCTTGGGAATTGCTTCTTGATCAGGGCCAACAAAGTATGCTCACAAGATCTAGGAAAAATATTAAATACATTACTAAGAAAATATAACCAAACTATTATTTAACTAGTATACAATTAATTCACATGCAAAACAAAGCTGCACACTGTTCTGAACATCAGCCTATTGAAGGCCGTATATCTATTGGACCAAACAGAGGGTGTTAGGCCTAGATGACCCCTCAAAGTCCCATGTGGTCATAGGTGGGGCTTTCTGGGGATGGCTGGGTCTAAGATATGTGCTGCTGGGATCAAGGATGTGATGCTAGGATTGAATCATGGTGTGATGCTAGCATTAAGGCTGCCCTGGCCTGGGTGTGAGTGCTACCTGCTCTAAGGGTGGGGAGCCTATAATAAAATATAAGGGAAAGAAAGAGGGCTGCTGTCTGCTGCTTGTCACTTGCTTCTTGCTGTTTTCTGCCTGTCATGAACTCTTTCTCCTCTGTGCAGCTCCTCTGCCATGCCATCTTGCTTTAGAGCCAGCTATGCACTGAACTGAAGCCCCTATAAGCCATGACCCAAATAAACCTTCCCCCTTCAACTTTTGGCATTGGGTATTTTGTCTCAGGATAAGGAAAGTAACTAAGACAGAAGGTGACCAAGAATGAGATGAAAGACTAAAAATAAGCCAGGAGCGAGATTTTACAAAGACCAAAATAACTGTCCGTGCTCCATTATCTGGAGACCCTTCATTCTTTCTCCTTGGATTTATGGTCCAAAGAAAAGACACAATAAATTCTTTTTTGTCATAAGTTAGATCATTTCTGTTGCTTGCAGCCAGTGAAACTGACAGGTTTCAGGACACGCTGTGCTATCTTGCACACTGGCATTTGAACAAACAGCAAAGGTCATAGAAACTAGAAAAAGTTCCCCTGTAAAATCTCGCTCCATATCCTAAGTCTCTCGTACCAGAGTGGTCTTCTTTGTGTCCACAGGGACACAGAAGAATCTGACCAAACAGACCTTGCTAAGGTCCCCCAGTTTATTACAGAAGTCTCAGCTGATCTGTGGTCCCAGGTACCTGAAGCCCACAAGAAGAATAGTAAGTGGTGTGCAAGAAGATATTTTGAGAAAGAAAAAGAGACAAACACAGAGAGACAGAGAAACGGAGACAGAACCAGAGAGGGGCTCACATTCACAGATTTCTATTAATGTGTTGGTATTGTGGTGAGACGATGCAACACCCCCGTCTGAGGCAGACAGCACATCACTTCTGAGGGATAAAAATCTAACTCAGGAAAGTGGAATTTAACTCAACCTCAATCGGGCGGCACCATTTCAGAAGAATAGTAACTTGACATAGGCAAACAGATATTAGCTCAACTATCAGGCAATCTCAAGTTGTCTCTTTCTTCCCTGTCACCCTTACCACCATCTCCTACGCCCAGAGCTCTCTCTATGAGCCCAAACACTCCTGGCTGTGAACTGGCTCCTGGATTCCTGACCCATGTGTATAGTAACCAGAGAAAACAAAACTTCTGCTTTCAATTTTCTTGTGGCTGATTATCTTGTTGGTTTGGCTATAGGTCTTTTGAACTAACAATTTTAGTTGTTCTATTTTACTATTGTTTTGTCAACATCTTATTAATTTTTTAAAAAGCTTTTTTGAAACAGGGTCTCGCTTTGTAGTTCAGGCTGACCTTGAATTTATGTAGCCCAGGCTAACCTTGAACTCACAGCAATCCTCCCGCCTCTGCCTCCCAAGTGCTGAGATTACAGGCATGAGCCACCATGCCCGGCATTCTGGTATGTGGTACTGGGATTGAACTCAGGACCCTGAGGTTGCCAGGAAGAGACCGGAATCACTGAGCTAAATCCCTGGCCCAACTATGTCTAATTTATATTAAACAGTATTATAGGCTGGGGATTTAGCTCAAGTGGTACTGCACCTACCTTGGAAGCACAAGGGCCCCAGTTTGATTCCCAGTGCCACAAAAACAAAGAAACAAACAAATCCCAAATGGAAAACAAAAGCATTATCATTGGTGTGTGTATGTGTAATATTATATACACACACATATTTATACATTTCATTACTGTTCACAGTTTCAGGCACCCGTGGGAGTCTTGGAAAGTATCAGCAATGGATAAGGGGACAACCATACTCTTAAATCAAATCCCCTTTGTCCTATCATACTGCTACATAACTTTCTATTTTTCAACCAACTAATCACAAATGTACATTTTTTCCTTTTGGGGGTGGGTCTTCATTTCTGAAGTCTCCTACACCAGATAAAACTCACATGAAATAAATGTGTACACTTTTCTTTTGTTAATCTGTTGTTAGAGAAATTGCTGTTATAGGTTTTGCCAGGAACCTGTGCAACGAGTGAGGAAAAGATATCTCCTTTGCTTCCCTACAGAACAAAACACAGAGGACAGAACTGTCATTGTTGCTGTTGCTATTTAAAATGCTGTGGACCAAATCCAGGGCCTGGTGCCTCCTCCATAAGCGCTTTCACACTAAGCTCTACCCCTAGTCCAAGGATAGCATTTTTAAAATAATAAAATTCTTATTCAAGAGAAGCAAATGCTTATGTATAGACCAGAGCTCACATGATAAGACTATAAAGTTGAATATAGGAATATGTTCATTGAATAAATCTTGCAGTCCATGGAGCCCCATCTTCCTTTAAGCAAAACAGAATTCTAGAAGACAAAGCTCATGTTATGCTTCCCAACCATTATCTGATGACTTGTAGCTTATGGGTAAATCTCTTATTTTTCCTGGACGAATTATGGTCCCTGTAAGGAGCTGAGCAATAAATGCTGTTGGATATCTGCTTTCTCTTCCCAAGTTTCAGCAGAAAACAATTTATTGCAATCCAAAAGGCAATTACTAATGACTAATAGTTTCAAGATCAATCACAGGTTTTGCTGCATGAAAATCTCGTCTTTTCTATTGTTGACTCAATTGCTTTTAAGTTTGTTTTGCATTGATGCAGGATTAACCAGAGGTCCTCTTTTCACATACACAGCAATGTATTAGGTTTTCCAATAATTATTTTTCTTGATGTGTATTAAAATAGGATTATGTTTCTTCATATGAGTTACACTCATAGATACACCTTCATTCTGTAAAACTAGTTTGATATTTTAGGTGATGTGTCACACACACACACACACATAAATACTCAGCAAATGATTCAAATACAAGTCACAAAAATCCGAACAGTGGTTGCTTTTAGTGGATGTGAAGGGAGTTTAATGAAAGAGGTGCAGGAGGGGTTTCTGGGGTGCTGCAACAGTCCATGTTTTGACCTAGATGGTGGTTACATGAGTGTATGCTTAATAACAATGTAATAAACTGCACATTTATTTCATGTGCTATAGAGTATGTGCATTATATTCCATAGTAAAATGCTTTTTAAAAAAAATCACATCATAATTCTCCTCTCTTTCCACTTGAAGAAAAGCATATGAGATATTGGTCTTCATGAGGAAATCCATACTTTCATCTTTTACTAATTTTTTTAATAAAGTTGTAGTGGGGAAGCCAAGTGGGTGAGAGTTTTATTTCACCTGGAAAATTAGTTATACTTGTGGAGACAGCAGGTGAATCATCAAAACCAAAAAGAACGATTTCATAGACAAAAGCTGTGTTCATAGTTTAAGAAGGTAGATATATCTGATATACCTTAAAAAAGATTAAAGACTTTTTTGTTTTAGTTTCTCCATCGACAAAATCCTGTCCGTGTCTGATATCTAAAGCTTAAAACAAGGAAAGAATTGGGCCAGAGATTTAACACAGGAGTTCTGGCACCTGCCTAGCGAGCACAAGGTCCTGAGTTTGATCTGATAACCTCATATAACAATACTGGGGCATGGTGACTCAGGCCCACCAACAATCAGTGCCACACACCACAGTGCTGGGCCTGGTGGCTCACACCTATAATCCCAGCACTCAGGAGGCAGAGACAAGAGCATTGCTGAGTTTGAGGCTTGCCTCAGCTACATCGTGAGCTCAGGGCCAGCCTGAACTACAAAGTGAGACCCTGTCTCAAAAACCAACCAACCAACCAAACAGACAAACAAAAACAAGGAAAGGAGTTTAGGCATCCTCTTGCAACCAAGACCTATTTCTGTTGATAACTCTAATTCACAGGTGAGAAATGCATACTTCTTTACATAATTCTTTAATATGATTTTTTCCATGAAAGAAAAAAAGCACCAGTGTTTTGAGGTTCAGTTTATACATCCTCCAGGAAAACCAAATGCATGTACTCTGTACCCCCATAAAGGCAGATGATTAGAGAGTTAGGAAACTATACCTTTCACAGAAGTTTAGTCTAAGATCATCAGAAAAACAGTCCGGCCTCCAACTCTCCAACATTATGAGAGAAATCTGAGAGAGACAGAGGCAGAGAGAGACAGGAAGACAAGGGAGGCAGGACAGACCCTGGGTATGTAGGTTGTCTACTTAGCAACAAAATGGCATTGAAATTCTGAAGCTCACCTTTAAATCGCAATCTTTTTAGCACCAGAAATTCCCATTAATTTTGACATAAATCAGTTAAAAATGATACACAGACCCAAGCGTCTGGCACACAGATCCCACTAGCTTCGCCTGTAAAACTCACTGGGAAATTCTTAACAAGTTCACACCAAGGTAACATTTGAAGTTTCCTGTAGTCTCATATTTATCCATACATATCCAGGGAAAAAATAGGAAGGGGAGCCAAGAGAAAGTGCCAACTAGCCATTCTTGGGAGCTCTTGCTTGTTCCTAAGAAATAGGCTTCGGCTGACTGTCCGGCTGCTGGTACAGGACAGAGGTCGGGGGGAGCTGCTTCACTTTCTCAAATCAAAAGGGGGGAAAGTAAGTGAGAAAATCTTTGGAGTTCAAACATTCCTTTAAAACCCGCAACTTTAAATACTAAATGTGTTTCATGGCTGCCATCTTGAAAAACATTAGTTTGCCAAAGGCGCCCTTTGATTCCCATTTGGGATGGAAACGCTCGCAGATAATCCATTGAAACAGGTCCTGGCACAAAAGCCTTTTTGCAACAATCATGGTGCTTGTGAAGGACAACATTTTTGTGTGCAAAATAAAACATTTTAATGCGCTACAATCCATTACACATATAGACCTCCATTTCCTTTCAGTAATTATTCATTAGAAAACATTTAACGTCACTGTGGATTTCACACTAGGCAGTCTGGACACAAAGGACAAGAGATGGCCCATTTATAAGGGGCTGGGGCCTTCTTTTCTAATCTGAGAAACTCCAAGGAGGTGGGGCCCGCAGGACACAACAGGCTGGCTAAATTGTGCAGTTAACGGTCAAAGCCCCCCTGCCTACTTTGACACTCATTTAAAGATGACAGGGAACAATAGAGATTTGTTCTGTGCAAGCCTTTCTTGTTACGCCGTCTACATCAGCCTTGCACATGAAACTGCCCGATATTTTATTCCACCTGCCATCTCCCTCCTTCCTTGGTTGACTCCCTCCTCTGCTATTTTGCTTGTTCCTTCTTTAACACAAAGAGACAGGTAAAGAATATCGTTAAAAGGGGTCCATTCAGCATGTCAGATTTCATAATACAATTGCCTGTCAGGTTCCCTACGAGCTATGAGGCACTCAAACGTCTGGGTTTTGGCCAGAAATTCAGCCCACAGTTAGGTTAGTTAGTGGCAGGACGGCTCCCGGCCACCTCCTGCCCTCCCAAAATGGAAGGCCATCTCCCAGGCACAGATGCCGCAGGTCATTTTTAATAATGACAACAGTAAGAAGGGCTTGCTGCACCAGCAAGGACATCCTGATGAGTTCTATATATATTGCTTAAATGCCTACATGTTGGTTTTTGTTTGTTTGTTTTTTAATAAAACTCATACCCAAAGATCTGAAAGCCTATTCTTAGGAAAGCCTGGAAATTGCTTATGTAGAGCCAGGTTGTTTTTGTTTATTTGTTTGCAGTATTAGGGAATTAAAATTTAAACCCAAGGTTGCTTTCCCACTGAGCTGTATCTCCACCTCTTCTTAAATTTTATTTTGAGACAGGTTCTCACTAAGTTGCCCAAGCTGGCCTTGAACTTATGATGTTCCTGCTCAAGTCTTCTGAGTAGCTAGGGTTATAGGTATGCACCGTTGTGCCCAGTTTAGTCAATTTTCAAAAGGTGGAGATCTTTCCCAAAAGTGACAGGGGAAAAAAATATTGCCAGATTATCTGATAGAGAGAAAATCGTACAAGAATATGCAGAGATCTGAAACACTTCTAGTATTTGAGGACTACACAGCACCGAGTGAAGGTTCCAGAATGCACTGATAATAAACAAGGAAGCAAAAAGAGATGTTGCTTTTCACCAACTCTGAACATGACTCATGTCAGTGTATTTTCTATCACAGCAATCCTGATGTTTGTATGTAACCCTCACTGATTATTATCATGATGGGTTATCAAAAATTGCATTTGGCCAGAGAGTTCAATGGCAAGGCGATGACAGATAAGATCAGTGAGTTCTTAAGGAGAAAGCAAAACTCACAGTGACACCCACTGTGGAAGCCCAAGTAGCCTAGTGGTCAATGAAATTCTGCAAGCAAAACAGTGTTGATATACAAAAACTCAGCAAACTATGGCTTGCCAACACAACACAGCTCCCTGTCTCTTTTTGGAATGCCTTTGAGCTCAAGAATGCTTTTACATTTTAAAGTGATTGGGGGAAAAATCAGGGGAATAAAATATCTAATAAAATGAGACAATTCTATGAAATTCAAATTTATGACCACGGTTATGTATGGGTTGGGTGCTTTTGTGCTGTTACAGAGGTGACCACTGTAGCTGCCATACAGGCTACATGGCCATAAATGCCTAAAATGTCTTCTATGTAGCCTTTTACAGAAAAAATGTGCCAACCCGTGCTGTATGCATATATTTCCCTTTCGCTTAGGAACCCAATTTCTCAATCAGTGGTACTTTAGAATCACACACACAAGCAAAGTGGGATTTCAAATCTAACCTGGTCAAATACATGTCTAAAGGCTTATAATATATCCCTTGAGCCTGCTGTTACGGTACTTCTAAATTAAGATCTTGCTTCTCAGCAGCTCTACTTTCATGTACCTAACAGCGCTACAAAGTCACATCATTGTCATTTCGAGTTCCAGTTGAGATGTCACCTTTTCAGTCCCATTGTTGTTTCTTGGCTTGTGAAACTCAAACCAAAAACTAAACTCTGCAAAGAGCAGGCGGAAGTTTCTGGCACTGAACTTGAACAGCGTTTGCTCAGTGAGCGGGCAGACAGATCCAGCTCTAGAGAAGCCCCTCGGAAGCTTCTGCTTCCAGTCTGAGTGGTGGTTAACTCAGTGGCAGCTAAATTTTAAAATCAAACATATATCAATAAAGACTGCCTGGTCTGATATTTGGATTCAAGGGGTTTTAACTAAGGAGTTGACAGGGATCAAATTTGCCGATGGAAGAATGATAATACTGCGTGCTTTTCTTGTGTCTAATGGACTCAACATCGACAACTCCACAGTTGAAATGAAGGATTATCTTTTCATCTAACGACCAGAAGACTGTTGGTGTTTTATTATCCAGCTGCAGCCCCTTAATCACCACTGAATGAGTATAATTATGAATATCAGCAAACAGAATAATGCTTCTAAATTACCTTAGGGATTAGACTGTCTCCTAGTAAAACTGAGAACAGTTCATGTAGTCTTAATTGGCTTGAGAGTTGCAGGTGGAGGGGAAAAATTTGAAATTGCACAGACGTATTTCTCAGTCTAAGTAGAGGGCTAAAAAAAAACATTGAACACAAGGCCTAGACTTCTCTTGCCACTTCCTAATAATAAATGTTAGGAGCAAAAAAACAAAAAAAGATGCTTGGAACTTTAAAGTGGTTTTTAGTGGTGCACATCAGTTTTAACCACATTTAGGTTTCCCAAGGTACACGGAAGCACCTTGACGTCATTTACCTAACAGCTTATGGGTGAACTTGTAAAAGAGAAATGTTCTTCCCTTAGGGGCATCTTCAGCTAGCTTTCTCTGGAACAGAGGATACTTCATAGCAGAAAAGCCTTGAACTCAATAGAAATTGGATATTGGCAATGGATTATACTAACATCTATATGAGGCAATGAATGCCAAATGCTTCTCAAAAATACAGAAAACAAAAAACAAACCCAAACCTCATCCCAAGTTCCTTTGGGCTAATGACTTTCTAAAATAGGTAACTTTCAACATGATTTTTAAAATATTCCTCTCTCAAAGGGGGTGGGCAAAAAAATTGCATATGACTCGTGGAACTTTAAATTAGAAATTACTTAAAGCAGGGTTGCCTAGCTTGAGTCCCTCTTGTCTGAAATATTTGGGAGCAGGAGGACTTGGGTTTTCAGTTCTTTCAGATGTTGTAACGTTTGCATACACCTAACAGTTATCTTGGGGATGGGACCCAAGTCTAAACATAAAATTTATTTCTTTTATCTACAGTTTACTTACATAGCCTGAAGATGATTAAAATTTTATACAATATTTTTTAGTGTACTTGTGTTTTTATTTTTTGTTTTTTGTAATACTATATCTTTTTAAAACTGTGAGACAGGGTTTCACTAAGTTGCCCAGGCTGGGTTTGAACTTGTGATCTTCTTGCTTCAGTCTTCTAGACTGCTGGAATTACAGGCATGTAATGAATTACATGCCCACCTTGTATCTGTGGGTTTTTTTTTTTTTTTGAGACAGGCTCTCGCTTTGTAGTTCAGGCTGGCCCTGAGCTCGCTCTGTAGCCCAGACAAGCCTTGAACTTAAGCAATCCTCCTTCCTCTGCCTCCTGAGTGCTGGGGTTGCAGGTAGGAGCCACCATGCCTGGCATTGTGGTGTGTGGTACTGATTGCTGGTGGTCATGAGTCACCACACCAGGCACTGTGATATGTGTCTACTGGGGATCAAACTTGAGACCTTGAGCTTGCAAGGCAGATGCTGGAACCATTGAGCTAAATCCCTGGCCCTGTATCTGTATTTTTGACTATAACCTATAATAACAGGTCAAGGGTAGAATTTCCACTTATGGCATCATGTGAGCAGTTTCAGATTTTTGGATTACACCCTCACACCCTATAGCTCCCAAACTTCAGCAAGTAGCAAAATTATCTGGTGAAATCCTATGAAAAATGCAAGTGGTAGACCCACAAATTTGTATGTTTTTTTTTTATTTGTGTGTGTGTATGGGTGTGTGTGTGTGTGTGGAGTACCATGGACCAAACTCAGGTCCTTATGTTTCCAAGATAGGCACAGTACCACTTGAGCTAAATCCCTGTGCCTGAATTTGCATGTTTTATAGAAAATTACACTAGGTCATTTCTATCTGGGTAGCCTAGGAACATCCTTATAACTCCATTATTCAAACAGTGGTCCTTGGTCTAGCATTCCTGCACCCCCAGGGAGCTGTTAAAAATGCAAAAATCGCAGGCGCTGTCTCTAAGTCAGAGTCTGCATTTTAACAAGCTCTCCAGGTGATTTCTGGGTACTTCCCTGTGCTTACTGACTAATCAAAGTAAGATCCAGTCCGGTGATCCAGGAAAAAATTTAAAAGTTAAATTAAGGAAAAGTGAATGTGAGAGTGATCATCACTCCCCAAAGTGATATAAATGCAAAAACCAGAGACAGAAATCTACTAAACACTAGTGGATTGAGAAGAAATTCACGGAGGCGAGAGGAAGTACTCAAGACCACCGGAAGGGGCTTCTGCAAGCTCCAGCTCTGGGAAGCTAAGGCTTGTCGACTGCACAACTGTGAGGTCAATTCTTTCTTTTCCTACAACTAAAATTTTTAGAGATTTTTCCAATACTGTTTCCTCCATCTTCCAGACCAGTGGCATGATTTCTCTGTTGTGATACTCAACCAGCTGCACAGGCCCCTGGTCTTTGCTCTTCCTTCTGAAAAGGTGGCCCATAAAGGCCTAATCTCAAATCTGGTAAAGACCTGGGCAGGCAGAACAAAACCGAAAAGACGCCACCAGTCCTCAGGATTCTTCTTCAGAAACAGATCTTCCTGTTCCAATTGTTAAAATAAAAAGCATAATATATAAGCTCTTTAGCCAGAGATCTATGTCCTTCAAAGGGAATCAGAGAATTAATTTGTAAAGAAGAGGTTCCTTCATTTTGAAAATAGTCTAACTATATATTGATAAATCTGGATATATTTGATGTGAATGCCCTGTAGCCACAGCATTAAAGAGCACCACATATGCCCTTGCTTGAGGAAATACTTCCCTATTGTATATCTTCTGGAAGGCTTGGGACAGTGAATATTCCTCTCTCCCAAACAACTACATTATTTTCTTCCAATGAAGCATGCTTCCTAGAGTTACTGTTTTGAGATGGAATGCGGCAATGGCAAGTAGAACCAGGACCTTGTCCTGGGTATTCAATACATTTCACTCAAGGTCAGTGCCATTTTGAGTTACCAGTTGCCAAGGCAACGGTATTCGGTGCTATAGAAATGGATAATTGACTGAATGGATCGATGACAGGCTGTAGCTAGAGTTTCTTCATGGTACATGAGGCTTCTGTGCGCAGCTACTAAATTATTCTAACTGCATATATAAGTGTTTCTGTAACCTTTGTGGCTGTCTAGAGAAAGAGAAGCAATCTGTCAACAAATAATGTTTTCTAAATAGAAAATAGATGATACTGTTATTTAAAAAAGAAAAGAAAAGCAAGCAAGCAAGCTTGTCCTTGTAAGTCTTTATGCCTGTAATGAACTCCTGGGAAGATGCAATAGGTTTGACACTAAAGTTTCTTCTATCTCCTCCATATAGTCTTTTCCCTGTCTACTGTTTAGCTTCTGAAATGAACTATTACCTGTGATAATTGAAATTTACTGCACTTACAAGTAAACAGAATATGTCTTGGGTAATAAAGAAAATTTACAAATAGTCTTAGATGTAAAGGTCACTATTACCTATGATTTTCTTCAATATTAGGTCACAGTTGTTTAAGGCCCTACTTGCACTGACAGTAATTACAAGCTGCATGTGACTATTTGAATGAACAAAAACTAAGTAAATTCCAATTCAGTTTCTCAGACCCATCAGCGGCACTTGAGGGGCTTGGCAGTTGCTTGTGGTCTGTAGCAACTGCATTAGATGGTATAATGCAGATCACTTCTGTCATCACAGAAAGTTTAACTGGACAGTGCACATTCTAGAACAATCTGAAGGGAATTAGCAATCCTCCCACACTCTGGTTCTAATTATCTCACTTCCCCCAGTCAAACGAAAAGGAGACATCTCCTTCACATTTTAAAGAAGAATTTTTCACCAAATAAATACAGTTGGAATCTTATCTGTGAGCCCAGTTTTTTTCTCCAGGTCAATTAGAGGCCTGAAGTTACTGTCTTTTCCACAAAGTAGAGGAGAGGCCACCATTACTCCCCATTACCTTGGATTCCATTGCGCTGGAGAGAGAGAGTGCTAATAACTATTCCACTTGAGCCATTCGGAACTTGCCTCCCACTGGCTTATGATTCAGCGACCTGTGACACTCAGCGACAAGGCAGAGGCGACTCTAGCTGGCCAGGTGGAGCAGAGTTAATAATTCATGGTGGGAGGCGCGGCCACCACCTTACGGCTGCCCACCTGTGGGCACACAGGCTGCTTCAGGGAGATAAGAAGTGGAAACCAAACCGCTCTTGAGATTACATTACAGCCACTGCTGATCTCTGATTAGTCCCTTTAGTTGCTGACTATGGACATAAAGGCAGGACCCTCAGGTTAAAAATTCTCCCATCCCTAGATCCAGATCTGTGAATCCCACTGAAATCACTGCATGCTTCCATTTGGAAAACTTTACATCTTCGAAATTCAGGCAGCTAAGTTGACCAGGCAATTGCAAGCTTCAAAACATGGAGACTTTGGCTTCTGCCAGGTTGGCTTTATTTTAATTTTATTACTATTAATTTTCAGATGCAAAAGTGATACATGCACTCATGCTCTTCATAAAATGAGAGGATATGGAAGGCAGCATAATTACAGATGACGTTACTATGAAGCTTAAAATTTGCTTCTTCTAGGCCTATTTTTAAAAATTTGTCTTCAGAGAAGGGGTTTTTCAGTCAGCTTGGGGTACACACATGTAATCCCAGCACTCTGGGAGTCTGAGACAGGATTACAAATTTCAGCCCAGCTTGGGCAAATTAGCAATTTAGCAAGACTAAGGCCTGGGGATTTAGCTCATTGTGAAGTTTCTGAGTTCAACCCCCAATACATGAGTGACGGG
>PVIC010006718.1:0-53286 GCA_004025085.1 Thryonomys swinderianus
CCCCACCCCTGGGCAAGGCGGCCGCTGCCCCACGAAGGCCCGCGGCCGTCTCCACGCCATGACTGCGAGGGAGCAAGGCCGCTCGTCCAAAGCCAAGATGGCCTCGGGCTGTCCTGAATCCCTTTTGGTAGCCATTTTCTTTCAAGTTATTGTCTGACAACGTTCTAGTGAGTCCAGACGGAAACCTGGGAACGGGCCCCTGAACTGGGCAGACCTGTGGACCCAGCAGCCCTGCAACCGCGGGGTCTGCTCTGCTGCAGCCCCTCCCGCCTTCCCGGCCCGGGGCCCCCACGCAGGGGACACACACGCGGACTCCCAGCGTCTCCCTTCTGTGACTGTGAAGGTTCGTGTAACCTCTTCTGGACGGAAAGTGTCATGCAGGGCAGCTCGAGTCCATCCTCCTGGCCCGATCCTCCGGGGATCAGCTTGGCTCTGAGCATTGATCTCATGGCGGGAACTGTGACGGGTCCATCTCATCCATCTTCACCACGCCCCCAAAGGGTGAGATCCATTTTCTCCATTGCACATGAAATAAATCTCAGAGAAATAAGTGTCGGTGCCCAACTGCACCCAGACGAGGTGGTGACCGGAGGAGCCAACTCTGAGCTCGTGCAGCTCCGGCTGCCAAGCCAGCAGCGTGGGGGATGGTTTCTCAGTTCTGAAGCGGGCAGATCCAAAGCAAAGAAGCCGGCAGACCCGGGGCCCGGGAGGGCTCCTCCTGGCTGTGTCCTCTCTTGGGGGACACTGGGACCGGCGGGCTCCAGGCCCCTCTGGTGCAGAGATGCTCTTCGTCAGGGCTCTGCCTTCTGATCCCCTCCCCAAGCCTGCCCTCCAAAGCGCCCGTCACAGACGAGGCCTCAGAACACAGCTCGGTGGGACGTGGGCATGCAGGGCACGGCCCGCCCGGTCGCGGTCTCTGTCCACAAAGCAACTGAGCAATCCTTTAAACAGTCAGACTGGGACCTTCTTTATTAGAATGCCCGCTGGTACTCTCCTTCCCAACAGGCCGGGGCCTGCCAAGCCACCGCAGCCCGCTGCCGTCCACGCTGCCCCCACACAGCCCTGCCGCGCGCCGGCCGGCGGGACCACACGCCCTGGCTCCTCCCCGCTGGCCTCCTCTCCGTCACCCGGCAGCGCTCTCTCCCTAACCCCGGCCGCTGCCCCACGGCCGCTCCCCAGAGGCCGTCGCTGACTCCATCTCAGAGGGACGTCTCCTCCGCCCGCGCTGCGCACGGCCCCTAAACCACACGAGGCGCTTCCTTCCGGCGCCTGCCAGTGTCCGCACACGTGCTCCTGGAACGCCAGGCCTCGGCCCCGGGACCGGGGCTCCCACCCTGCGCTGCCGCGGGCCTGAGCACCCGCACTGGCTTCCGCACTCGACCTGCATGACCTTGGCCAGCTCACTGGCGCTGGACACTTTCTGTTTGCCGACGGGAGCCCTGACGAAGAAGGGCGCTGTTTCATTCTTCTTTAACTGTCCCTCCTCACTCTTATTTGCGAGACCTTCTAAACTTTAGGAGTTTGTGCTTTTATCAGAAAAGAGACATTTAAAGCAACCAATGAAATAAAAAGATATTTCACAAGAGAAAAAACCTCCTCAAAAAGACCAATGGTCTGTTTATTGCCCGAGTAGACAACTGCTCATTTAATGCTGTCTATATCCTTTTCAAAGCAGACAGAAACGAATTCTTTTTTTTTTTTTTTTGAGACAGGGTCTCGCTTTGTAGTTCAGGCTGGCCCTGAGCTCACTAGGGTGCCCAGACAAGCCTCAAACTCAGCAATCCTCCTGCCTCTGCCTCCCGAGTGCTGGGATGACAGGCATGAGCCACCACGCCCGGCCAGAAACGCATTCTTATCAAAGGCGTCATGAAAAGCGGGGGTTATTTCCTATTTAACCAACTGGAAGGTAGTAAAAGAGGAACTTCTGAGATTCCACCAATACAAATTCCTAAGCTTAATCAGGAATTAATTAATTAACCAGCAGAAGCTAATTGTAATCCAACAGAAGATTAATATTCAACACAAAGTTTCTGGGGCTAAAGTTACCTCTGTTTCGAGAACTTAATTTGTCTTCTACTTCATATATAACCATGGCCTTGCTTCAAATAGTTGTTTGCTATTTGGAGGGGGAATATTTACTTTTCATACACTATAAAGGAATTTTGTAAATAAACAGAGGGTGGTACACTTTTTGAGGTGGACAGGGCCACGGAGCAAAGCCCTGTGCCACTGAGCTATCCCTTGGCTAATGGCACATTTTCAAACTCAGGATTTACTCTGAGTTTTTGATGCAGTCTCCCTAAACACTTTTGATGGTGGAAATTACCAGTGGCACCTGAAAGTCTTTGGTTTGCTGGAACTTTTCAGCTTTTCTTTCCTTTCCATTTACGGATAATGGCCCTAATGCATTTATCACTTCAAAAGAATTTTTCCTTCCAACAGTGGTCAGCCTCGAAGAGTGCTGACCCAAGAGATAAGAAAATGTTTTTTTGGGAAATGAGCTGACCTTAGTTTACAGAAGTGTTAAGCAATCCCAGGACCCTCCGCTCTCACAAGGTGAGGGGCAGGCGCCTCACCGCGGCCGGTACTGAGTATCTCCGTCACCCAGGCGCAAGGAGGGGTTCAGCTTCATCTGAGTTCCAGGGGGCCTCGGGGGGGCTGCACAGAAAAGAGGCGCACAGCGAGGCCGGGGTGCGGACCCTGCCCCTCTCGCGCACTCTGCACCTCTGCTGTCACGGGCGCGAGCTGCCCCGTGCGGCCTTTATTCTCGAAGGCTGACTGGCAACTCAGAGTATTTCCAGATACGGCAGCCACCTGGTCACGCTGTTTATCATTAGACGTGAGTTTACCGGACATTCAAACATGATTTTCATCTGGCTTTCTCTCCACCACAGGACGACAGGGCGTAACCTAACACACTAAGAATACTGCACCTCGTTTAATGGCCCGTCATGCTCCAGGGAATTTAAAAGTGAAAGTCAGAGACACAGACGGGGACAGAGGGCTGCCCCTGAGGGTTCAGTGGGAGAGACCCCCGGGAACAGGACTCGGGCTGACGGAGCACGTCCCGCGCAGCCTCCTGCTGAATCTCGGCATTGTGACTTTCATTGTTTTGATGCTGCGGTCATTTTAGGGCCCAAGCCTCAAGAGTGTCTGAGAACACATCTGTGTGTCTCTTTCAGTAAAGATCAAGGACAAGAAGCAGACACACACACCTCCCAATCGGAATGCGTGCATTTCCTTGACGGTCAACTTACTTTTTCATTCCACGCCCACAGTCCAATTCCAAGGAATGCTATTCCTAAAAACTGAAAGAAAGAAAGAGTGTAAATATAGGGCAAACACCACGTTTGCACTAATACAAATAAAGCTTTGTCACTTTACCTGACTAGGAAACAGCTTTCTCTAGAATGTGAGTAACCGTTTTTATGCTTAAAATGTCTATAACATGAGAAGCCTGGAGACCCACAGGTTCTTGGAAACGCTCACATTATGAAGAGTCGTAGTGAGTGAGAACGTTGTCCTTGGACGGGGAAGGTGTCTCGCGCGTGTCCACGAAAGAGGCCGCGTTCACCAGCACAGGGCCAGCGGTGTGTGGACGCGGAGGAGCCAGGCCCTCTCGGCACTGCGCCGTCGGGGGCACCGGCCACAGCGCTCCTTCCGATCCATCGCCAAGGGTCTTGGCAAGAGCAGTGAGATCCAGACAAACTCACTTGCGCCTCTTCAGCGCTTCCCAGACTCCCTGATGCGCTCGCTCGGCCCCGCAGAGGGGGATTCTCCCGTGGGCGGCGGGGAGGGCGTGAGGGAGCCAGGGACTGTCCTCTGATCAGCACCCACGCACCCTCTCAGACACAGACGCGCCCTCCTTTACACGCTCACATCTCTAACTTAGGATCCGTCCGGAACCGCGCAATCCCGGTTTGCTGCTGTCGCCTTCAGAGCACGTGAAGCGACAGTGTCTTATGGATGGGGAGCCACGGTGGGGACGCGCCCTCCGCCCCGCGGGCTGACTGGTCTGAGCAGAGCCCAGCACCCCGCTCTTGTCCAGCCCGCTGACTCGCTCCGTCCGAGCGCCTGTCCGCTGCTCGCGTCACACTAGCGTCTCGACGAGGCTGAGGCCAGGACAGCTGTGCAGAGCGCCCGGAGCGCGCGGGGCAGAGGGGCGGCTCTGCACAGTCGGGAAACGGGAGAGCTGTGCGCCTGGCCGGGGCCGCTGCTCCTCACGGAGGCGCTGCTCCGCAGGCCACGGCCTTGAGTGCGAGGGCCGGAGACCAGCGGGCGGGAGGGCGGGCGGGCAGGGGCCGGGAGCCGAGGCCACACGCGGCCTGTGCGGAAGCAGGACCGAGCTCGCCAGGCACTCAGCCTTCGGGACACGGCGGCAGTCTGACCAGCGCGGTCGGAGCCGCTGTCTGATGAGGGGAAGCCTGAGGAGGACGCCGTGTCCCCGCCGTGCCCCCTGCACCCCCGCCCTGCCCCCCGCCCTGCCCCCACAGGGAGTGCTCTGGACCGGTTCACACAGCTTTCCCGTCTCCAACACCCCAAGAGAAAACCCGCGGTCGGTCCCCCTGCCGTCCCCTCAAAGGGCTACTTCACTTTGCTTTTCAGATCGAAAATGACAAAATCTGGCGAAGAGCGGGCCACGTTCACCTGCTGAAGGAGCTGGGCAGCGTGACCATTCAGGGCACAAGGCCCCAGCCGCGGATGACGGTGGCAGCAAGGCAGAGCTCACCCACCTGCAGCTCCCCAAGGCCGCACAGTGCCCGCCCTCACCCCCAGGCAGCACCACAGGGCGGTGCTGGCAGAGCACAGTGGCCAGCGTCCCTCATGCCTCGGGAGGTGGGCACACTTGTGCCCGGGCCCGCGTCTGCCCAGCGCTGCATTCAGTCCTTCGTAAGCAACGGAGTCTCTTGAGCTCACAACAACTGTGTCTGAAACAGGTCTGTCCTCTCCCAGAGAGGGGGGCCAGGCTCAGAGAGGCTGCTGCTCAGGGCACTGGCCTTGGGAAGGGGTCGGCCTCAGGCTAGAACCGCAGGCTGCCCCGAGCAAAGAAAGCCCTGAGGGTGAAAGACAGAAGCCCAGCCAGGGAAGACGCGGGTCAGCAGAGAAAGCTCCCCTCGGGCAGGGTCAGCCCCGGAGGAAGGGAGAGACCGGTGGGGGTGGGGTGGCTGGTGTCTACTTCTTCCTCTCGAAAGTTCTCCCCTCGGTTCTTTGAAACAAAACACTTTTCTCTTCATGAATGGTTAAGTAGCTTAGAAACCAACGTTTCTAACAGAGCCGAGAGGGAAAACAAAATCTGCAGCCTTACGTCAGCGTCTGCTGCCTCGGCTGTGCTTTCAAACCCAAGCCTAAGGGCCTGGAGAGAGCTCAGCGTGGAGCCGGGGGCTCGTACCAGGCAGGGCCAGGCCGGCGCCCTCCGCGCACAGCTTCGGCGCCGTCACCAGCAAGGCCGCCCGAGTCTCAGCCCATGTATTTTGTTTTAAAATCAAGTGGCCCCAGCTCCAAACAGTCAAGCAGAGCCCAGAGCAGAGACAGGCTCGCAGCGGCTGTGCACACGCAGGGCCCTGCCACCTCCTCAGAGAAGACTGCGGCTCCGGGAGGCGCCTCCCAGGCAGGCTCAGGACTCACACAGGAGGCCATTTCCTGACAGGATCGAGAAAACCTGCGGCCTCTCCCCACATGGCCCAGGTGCCGGTGTGCGATGCAAATGTCTGTCCATCGGATTTTGATGTTTTAAAGGGAGTCACGACAATTGTGCCAACATCTGTCGGACATTAATCCCCAGGGCACCAAGGACTGAACTCAGGGCCTTGCCAGGCAGGTGCTCGCATCGCTGGGCACTGCTAGGCAGACACGGCTCTGTTGCCCTTTGTTTTTTAAAATGTGAATCATCACCTGCTGTGGTGGCTCACGCCACCACAGTCCTCGGGAGGCAGAGGCAGGAGGATTGGTGTGAGTTCCAGGCTTGCCTGGGGGACACAGTGAGCTCAGGGCCAGCCTGGACTACAAAGCCAGACCCTCTCTCAAAAAAAAAAAGAAAAAAAAAGTAAAGTATTTCAGTAATTCTTTTATTATTACATGTTCAAAGGTGTTATTATTATCCCCAGTATGCAAAAAGAAAAAAGGTGTTCTTCTGTATTTATGGAATGATATCAAACATTATTTGCACTGGTTTCATTTTTCCTTCCAAATAGAACTACTGGAAAACGTAAACTGCATGTGTGGCTTGCGTCAGATTTCCATGGACAAGTGCTGGCCTTGGAGCTCCCCAGAGCAGCTCCGCAGGACCCGCCCCAGCCCCGACGGACGGACAGACGGACGGACTGGCAATACGGCCTCTCCCGGCCACCAGGGGAGACCGGCCTGGGCCGCTTAGAGTCCGGGTCCACATCCCTTCACTGTGCAGGCTCAGGATTCTTTATCCAAAATGCTCGGGACTGGAAGTTTTTCAGCTGTCAGAATTGTTCATATTTTAAAATATTTGCACAGACTTTACTAGTGAGCATCTTTAATACACGAAGTCAAACTTTCCGAGCGCTGTGGGGTGCTCCCAAAACTTGAGAGGACAGATGTCCCGCCTGGAGCTCCCTGTGTGGAGGGAGTGTCTGTTCGCAGACCGGCCAGGGACGCGGGAGTCTCCTGAGAGGCGCGTCCTGGGGCTGAAGCCCCTGCACGGGCGTCAAAGGCGCGCCTGCCTGGCAGGAGTGCGGCCGCCCTCGGGCAGCAAGCGCTTCAGGCCCACGGGCCCTGCCACGACTCAGCCACGCTGGCCCTCGGGCGAGGCCACGGGGAAGCACCGCCTGAGGCGGCCACGGGGAAGGCCGCGCGGCCCCTTCTCCACGGCCTGTGGGGCACAGCTGGTCATTCCGCCCTGTCTGGCTGTTTCCCGCCTGGCAGACGCCCCACGATCGTGGAAACGGGTCCCACTGCGTTCCTCTAACAAGTCCTACCGGGTTCCTATTCTGCGCTACACACTACTTTCTCTTGAGCCAAAATGGATTCGAGAAAATGGAAGCAGGCGCTGCCAGCCACGAGCTTAAGGTCTAGTAAGAGTGATTATAACCACACACTCGACCCCATGGCGCTAGAAACAGGCACCAGCGGCCCGAGCCCGAGGCTGGCCCGGGCGGCCTCTGAGCGAGGGCTGCAGGACGCGGGACGGCGCGAAGGCCCATGGCGGGAGGAACGCGGCAGCAAGCAGGACACGGGCCCAGCGTGTCCGGAGCACAGAGCAGGGCGGTGACACAGCCAGAGGCCCGCACTGAGGTCGGAGGCGGCAAGACGCCGTCGCCAGCCCTCTGTGCCCTTACGGGGCTGCCTCTGGAAACATCGCTATGTGGGCTACAAGCAGATTGGCATTCACAATGGATGCCCAGGGGCCAAGGGCGGGGAACTGCTCGTGTCAGCAAAACCTGGGCCCGGCGGCAGCGCGGCAGCGTGGCAAGCGCGCGGGGGTGCGAGGCCCTGGCGATCACAGAGCTGGCTCGGGCGGCGGGAGGGTGCAGGGCTGTGGGCGCATTGCTTCCCAGCATCCCCTACGTGGGCATGGGCTCGGCCGTGGACGTGGCCGTGGACGCTGTGGCTCTGCGAAGCCAAACTCCGTCACCCGAGAAAGACTCTGGATCTCAGTTTCACAAGTAGCTTATCGAGTGGCGTGACTGAGGACAAATTGTTTTGATGGGTATTACAGATGCTGTTTGAATTCTCTTTAAAGAAAATTTCTGTTTGTGCGCTTTTAAAGACTATTTAAGATTCTCTTTGTATTTCCACTGCTCCCTGCTATTTTATTCGTAAAAAGAACAGAGCACAGCCAAGCTCACTGCCAACTCCTCAAGTGACGCTTTCAGTCTCCTTGCTTAAAAAGGTGCCTCCCTGGCACTGGCCCAGCATCTTCAAACAGATGTAAAACAACAGTGCCCGGGGTCAGCACAGCAGAGGGCTGTAAAATCAGGTCAATCTTCTTACCTAAACTGAAGCCTCAAAAAAATTATCCTAAATAATAATTGTAGGGAAAAAAAAAAAACCCTAGCATTCCAAAGAAGCGTTGTTGTTTTTTTTTTTTTTTCCAATTTTTTTTCCATCTTTTTTGAGACAAGGTCTGGCTTTGTAGTTCAGACTGGCCCTGAACTCACTGTGCAGCCCAGGCCGGCCTTGAACTCGCGGCAATTGTCCTGTTTCTGAGTGCTGGGATGACAAGCGTGAGCCACTACACTCAGTTAATTTTAAAAAACTTATCTGAGTAAACATTTGGCTCAGAAGGGAAGAAATAGCAAAGGTGCTAGCTGCTAAGTTTTCCCGAAACTGCAGAACACAAACTTAATGTCAGCTCCTGCCCAATACTACCGTGCTAGTGGACAACAGGCTGTGGAGCTGCACACACACGTGTGCCAAGTACCTAGGAGAGCGAAATACATGTCTTTATGGCGAAGGCACTTGGATCAGCAATAAAGAGAAGCGTGGAAAATTCAATGCGCAAAAGGTCAATCCCACTTTTGCCACTGGATCCCAGTGTCCCAGCTCACACAAGCTGTCCTCGTGATTAACCTCATGACAAGATGGCACGCCAGAAGCCGCTCACATCTGTAAACGGGGCACTGCCCACCGAGGCCAGGGCCACAGCCTCTGCTTCCCTTTGTTTAAGCCACTGCTTCCGCGTGCCTGAGTGCTCCCTGCCTCAATTCTGACAGCAGCATTTGGCGGCTCCATGATCTGGGGAAAGGGTCTTGATTTGCTTATGTGCCAAATGTTTACTGAGCATCTGTTAGGAAAATATAACCACTTAAGGACTCTGGCTAAGTCAGGAAATTAACAAAGATGCCAGCTGCGTGGGGCTGACATACTAACTGGCTTGTGCAAGGAAAGAAAAACAATAAAAAGAAACAGTCGACTGCAGCGGCCTGAGGACAAGAAACACTACTGCCAGGAGCAGGAGAAGAAAACGGGAAGTGGGGAGACGGAGGCAGGCGTTGCGATGAGGACCCTGTGGGCAGAGTACGAGTCCAGGAAGAAAACCTCGGACCTGCAGAACTCATGCCGGGGCCCCCGGGACACCAGAGGGCCGCACAGGAAGGCAGTACGATGGGGACACAGCGTGGGGACGGCCTGGCTGCCTCGGGCGCAAGGTCCGCGCGGGCGGGTGCATCTGCCCGAGACGTAGGCGCCGCCGGAGGCGCTGGGCACCGCTCTGCCCAGCGGAGACGACGGGGCACCCGGGGACCCGCACGAGGCTCCTGCGGGCCCCACGGTCGTGCGAGGGCGGGGTGAGCTCGCAGAGTCCCTCCCCTTCCTCCCGATCTGCCCGCACTCCGCCGCCCACGACTGGTCAAGGAGGAGCCCGGCCCGATCTCGCTCCTCCCTGGTAGAGGCGCCCCGTGCGCGGTGGTCCGCGCGGCCTCGCAGCTCCTGGCTCCCAAGGGCGCCCTCTGACTACACCGGACTGTCGGGCCGCGCCGCGCGGCCTCCGCCCCAGAGCGCCTGCCCAGACAAGCCAGCGCCCGCCGGCCCCCTCACTGCGCTCTCTCCCGACCTGAGCGGAAAGCTTTCCGCGGGCGGTGTGCACACGTGTCCCGCACGGGAAACCTTTTCTGTTTCCAATTGTACGGTTCCTGGTGGATGGATCTATAATCTTGAAATCCACTTAGTTTGAATTTTCATATTATGTTTCTCCTCATGGGGGACATCTTGATGTATCATCTCTCCCTATCTTTATCACTCTTATTAGTTTTATTTATTTTTAATTTTTTTGAGACAGGGTCTCGCTTTGTAGTTCAGGCTGGCTCTGAGCTCACTATGGACCCCAGGCAAGCCTGGAACTCAGCAATCCTCCTGCCTCTGCCTCCCGAGTGCTGGGATGACAGGCGTGAGACACTGTGCCCGGCACTGTGGTGTGTGGTACTGATGGCTGGTGGGCGTGAGTCAGCACACCCAGCACTGTTGCATGTGGTTCCTGGGGATTGAACCAGGTACCTTGTGCTTGCTAGGCAGGTGCTGGACCCACTGGGCTAAATTCTCGGTTCTCACTCTTACTGGTTTTGTACAGTACCCTATGTGAATAGATTGGTTTCATTATTGTCATTCTGGGGACACGCCGAGTGTCAGTAATAACACACGCTTTCTGAAAACCTCCTGGCGATGTGCCCCGCGGACTGTCCAGGGGGCTCGCCCTGCATGACCTCGCTGAGGGCGGGCGCACGACCAGGGAGCCATTCCAGCGAGCACCACTGTCCTGCTGTACTGCTCTGCTGCGACCAAATACCCTCTTGTTTCGCTCAGTTTGTACAGGCCTGCCTCGCCAGCGGCCGTGAGGGGCTGCGGGCAGGGCCGCGCGGAGGAGCGCCCGCGCCGGGTCCCGCCCCTGCCGGCTCAGCGGCCGCCCTGGTCCTGGCCGGAGCCTGCGGTGACCGCGCGGCGCGCAGCGCACACCCTCGTCCAGCCCGCCCTGGAAACCCCGTGTCCGCAAGGCTTCGGGGGCCACACCGCTAACGGGAGCCCCGCTTTCCCGGAGCCTGCCCTGGACGCAGCCACTTCCAGTAGCCGAAGCCCGCGGCGCCCCGGCGAGGACAAATTGGCACCGGCGGCACCGCGACTCGGCTCCGCGCACGCCCCGGGTGGCTTGACACCAGGGAGCGCTGTGGGAAGTGGCTGAGGGGCGAGCAGAGGGGCCCTAGGACATAAGGAGAGACCAGGTTCATTTCCGCCGTGCCTCTCCTCCGGGGAGGCTCCCCGGGCACCGCGGACCACGGGGCAGCCGAGTGACGGTGCTCGGGGACGGTGACCGGCAGACGGCGCTCTCCCTGGCGGCGAGAGAATGGCCGCGCGGCCGCGGTCCGCCTGGAGGCTCCGGGCTCCCCGCGCTGCTGCGGGCTCGCAGGGGCAGATTGGTGCCCCGGAACCTGAACGAGGCGGCGCAGGGAGGCTCCGCAGGGGCCGAGCTCCGGGACGTGCGTGCGCTGCTCCGCTGCCCCGGGGGGCGGACAGGCTCCAGGAGCAGGGTGGGTGCTCCCCAAAGACATGTCTCCCGCCCAGGGACGGCCCTGTCTGCGAAAGCTTGAGGTTTTGGCAAGAACTCATTACCTGAGTTGTGAACAGAGAGAAAAGCAAGGGCCAGACAAACAGTAAAACCTACATTCTTGGAAATCACCTAGCCCATGAGGCACGCAGAAGAAGAGATGTGGGGGTTAGCTACCCGCTGGTAGAAACGTGGATGCTCACATTTACAGCCAGCCCACTTACCTTGGCTCGCGCCACCGACAGACGGCTTAGCCTGCCTGGCCGCTCCATCTGTAAGCCCGATCAGACGGAGCCTCGGCCGGAGGCGCAGCAGAGTTTCAAGGGCGGAGAAAGACTGAAGACTAACGAGTGTTTCAGACTCCAAGTGAGAGAAGGAAGTTACCTGCACAGAGCATCAGGATTTGTGGGAATAAGATCTTGCCCCCTCGGGGGCCGGAGATTTAGCTCAGTGGTTCCAGTGCCTGCCTCACAAACACAAGGTCCTGAGTTCAATCCCGGTAACCACAAACAATGTTGGGCGTGGAGACTCACGCCCACCACTACCACATACCACAGTGCCGGGCGAGGTGGCTCACGCCTGTCATCCCAGCACTCGGGAGGCAGAGGCTGGAGGATTGCTGAGTTCCAGGCTTGCCTGGGCTCCGTAGTGAGCTCAGGGCCAGCCTGAACTACAAAGCGAGGCCCTGTCTCAAAAAAAAAAAAAAAAATCTTGCTTCTCGTGTTAAACACCTGAGAGGTACATCGGTTGCTAGGAGCAGCTTTGAAAGTTTTGCTTGTGTGTTTTTAGTCCTGGGAATCCAACCCGGGCCCTTGTGGTTCCAAGGCAAGTGCAATACCACTTGAGCTAAAACCCTGGCCCTTGAAAGTTTAATATTCTCAGATGTTCAGCTGTTTTGTTGAAATATTAAAAAAAAAACCTTAAGCATAATTTAAGAATACAAATAAAAATTAAAATAGGATTACTCTTTGAAAGCATATGTAGGACTCTATCATTCAACTTGTTTAATGAATACCTTTAGTGTGCATCAGGCATTGTCCCAGATGCCAGGGGTGGAGAGGTAAGATACAAGCCACTCTCTTAACAAGCTAAACCACAACTCAAGTGCGGGCACTGGAGCCTGCCAGGGACACAGATGGCTGCCACGGGAGTACAGAGGGGTCACTGCGGGCAGGGGGCTCCCCAGGATGTGATACTTGCCTGTGTTTTAAGAAAGCAAGAGGAAGACCGTGTGCTGCAGAGGCGACCGCCTGTGGCAGAGGATCAAAGCCGGAAGAGCAGGTCCCTTCAGGGGCCTCCAGGAGCCCCCGGGCTCTCAGCAGGCACGGATGCTCACAGCGGGGCTCCCCAGCAGCGACCCGGAAGCCTGGGGACACAGGCAGAAGTCCAGGCAGCCCAGACCCTGGGCCTGCAGACGGTCGTATTCAGACACCTTACTGGCCCAGACGGCTAAGCCGCAACGGGCAGCTCACTGAACTGTGGCTATCAAAAGGCCACTGAGTCCTGGGATACCAAGTCAAGATTTTAAGCAAAACAGCGACAGAGATGATGAGGTACGCTGAAATACTTCAAGCAGTCAGATAGAGCTGGGTCCCCAAGAGGGTCAGGAGAAAGGTGAAACACTCCACAGTGTGACCGGACACACTGGCCGGAAGCCAGGCCTCGGCAGAAAGACGAGAGGACCGGACGGACACACTGCTTCAGAGAGCGACCCTGGGCCCGGTGGAGTCCTGACAGGCCTCAGCCACTCCGGACCCCCCTTCCTGGGACAGTCTCTGCTCTTTCCATCCCGCTCCTTGCGTGACTGTGTCCCACTGGCACCCATGACCAAGTGACTGTCCTGACACCTTACTGGATGTTCGTGGCTGTGGCCCACGTACGCGCGTGGGCTGCAGACTGTAAAAGTCCTCTGTGAAGTGGGGTCCCCGGCTTCCCCTGAGGAGCTTTCCTATCAACAACCTCCGTTGTTCCCTGGGCTCATTCTTGGATTTCTACAGAACAAGAACTCAGTGTATCAGACAGTCAGCGGGTTGGGAGATGGAGCAGTTCGTGTTTCATCTCCAATAGTACTTCCTCTCACACTCAGATGTGCATTTGAGAAGAGCCGTTTCAGTGCAGTGCAAAGAACGAGCTGAGTGGGCTCTGGCCGCCGGAGCGAGGCCGACCGACGGGAGGCGCAGCAGCCCCGGGAGAGCGCGCCGAGGAGCGGGGGGCAGGTGCGGACAGACTCAAGGACGCGGCGCGGGAGACGGGAGGCTGCAGCTTGAGACAGCCCTCCCCGGCACGCCCGGAACAGACCCGCGGTGGGCCTCGGCGAGGCACCTGCCCGCTCTGCTCCTCGACCCCCAGGTCTGCGAAAGCGGATTTGGAGGGCTACAAACACGAGCTCCGCGGAAGCAGGGCCTTTTCTCTGTTTGGCTCCCTCGTAGCTCATCCTGGCCCCTAAGGAGCTGTGTTTAAGGAAGCGTGTGTGGGGTGGAGAGAGAGAGTACAAGGGAACTCTCCAGGCCCGGGAGACCTCCGTGCGCTGCTGCAGCCGGCAGCCCGGTTTCCCGCTCCCCGGCGGGGCGCGCTCAGCCTCCCCTGAGCTCCCGGCTCGGGCCCTCCGGGGGGCTGGCGGGCCGCCCACGGTGAGAGGTGGAGCTCACGATGTTCAGGGGAAGCCCCATCTGACTCATTCCTCCTTCGTGCTGCTGGAGACTGAAAAGATTAGCTTTAGGTTTCTGTTTCAGACAAGTGATTGCAGATAGCTAAATTAGTTAGAAATTACTCTAAGGTGGTTAGACTAAGCTCAGCGCTCAGCATAGAAAAACAATTGAGAGACATCCAGTGGTTATCATTATAAAAAGAAAAGAAATGCTACTTCCCTAGAGAAGAATACCCGGGATTGAGTCTCTAAATAGACACGGAGCTCCCTAGCCCTTTTCCGTTCCAGAAATGCCTTGAAGCCAACCTGTTTTCCCATTTGACTGGTAGCATTTCCGGGTGACTGTACTTGGAACCTTACAGGCGCCTCACGGTTCTGTCTCACCTCATGCCCACCTTGTAATTTTCCCTTGAGTCTATTTTGTCTCCCCTTGAACCCACCTCAACTTGTAAAAGGTGGGTGGGTGGGCAACCCACTTCCTGCTGCCCTTTCCGCCTCTCTCAGACAGAAGCCATCTTTCTTTCAATTAATTTTTCCTATTCTTAACCTCCATTGTTGATAGAATCCATTCTTCAATTTTACAGAGCACGAGCTCCAGTTTGGGAGGCCTAGCTGGTTGGGAGTTATAATATTTCCACTGTTTGGATTATTTTTGCTTATTTGAAGACCACTTCTGGATTACTTGGAGCCCCATATCAATGTGACCCCCAGATGGATGCCATACTGACATGAAAATGTCTTGGTACAGGTACGTAGGGGCCAGGAAGCCTGCACAGCCAGGTGCCTTCAGAGTCAAGCTCAGCTTAGAAGCATTCAGGTGTCAGCGTGTACTAGCTGCATAATCAAGGACAAATAATTTAATCTGTTGGCCCTCCATTTCTAGGGAAGCCACCTCTATACAAGAAAGCCTCATCTCCCCTGCAGGAGGCCTTGAGGGGACATTTAAACGAGGTCTTGAGAGGACATTTAAACACAAGCCCAAAGTCCATGGCAGCCAGGAGCGGAGGAGCCAGGACAGGAACACGCCCTCCAGGCATGCGCAGTGGGCCCAGGTCTTCTGACCAGACCCCCCAGAAGACGTGAGACTTTTGAGGGACATTTTATCCACCGGTTAAAGGAACAGAGGACACATGCTACACCTACTGTCTGCGTCACCTGGGACATGCTGCCCTAAAAACTCAGCGCAGGTCATTCACATAGTTGGCGTTCATCTAGGGTCTGTTCCAGAGCATGGAAACGGGAAGAAGCCCCTCACATATATGTACTTACTAATGAGATGCAGGTTGGCATTACAAGTCCTTTGCTATGGATTCTTGTCAAAGACCTTCTACAAGGACAGCCTTGACCACTCCGATGGGACGACAAAGGGTCGGGCAGGATTGGGGCTTATTACAAAAGACTCATGTTCCCTAAGCTCAGGCTGCTTCTCCTTTAATACAACCTACTATGCGGAGAGGAGCCATCAGATCCTCTGTGCATCGCCCTGTAAGAATTCGGGTGGAGGAAAGGGGCCAAAAATACTCACGTTGCGGTGCCCCACGTCCAACGATTAATAAAGTCCTGTGTCTCTGCACGAGGCACAGTGCCATCTCCCTGCGCCCACGACACTGCCAGAGGAACCTCTCACGGGCAGAAGGAAAAACAGCTCTTTGTGTCCTGGGCTCTTTCTGATGTTACCTGATAGAAGGGGGGCGTTTCCCTGCAGCCACGGCTAACTCTGGCTCCACTGCGCTCAGGGAGACTCCTGCCAGTCAGCTCAGTGACCGCTGACGTGGCTGAGCTATTTGTAGCACTTAAAAAAATCCTAATGTAAATGTTCTTTGCCTATATGACTTTTTAATTGTTTTGCTTGTGTTTTCTTTCAACTTATTTTGCTGATGAAATCTATTTTCTTTTTCTCTTTTTTTTTCAGGGCTGGGTTCAAGTTCAGGTGTGTGTGTACTAGGCAAACACCACTACTGAGCTACAACCCTAAACTGTTTCTTTTCTAAAGTACTCGAGCATTTTTATAGAAGGAAAAGTGGCTTATTAAACATGTATGTGTGCTGTACTCTACATATGATTATTTCATTTTAAAACATTTTCATTTAACTGTAAATATGAGATATTCTCAAGAAATAATTGCATCCTGAAGGTAAACTTCAGTACTTTCCCCTTACTCAGAAATAATTATTAAAAATATCAAAAGAACAATCTCCGGGCCAGAGATTTAGCTCAGAGGTTCTGGTCCCTGCCTCACAAGTGCAGGGTCCTGAGTTCAATCCTCGTAACCTCATACAATGCTGGGCGTGGTGACTCATGCCCACCAGCAATCAATACCACATACCAGTGCCGGGTGTGGTGGCTCATGCCTGTCATCCCAGCACTTGGGAGGCAGAGGCAGGAGGACTGCCGAGTTTGAGGCTTGCCTGGGCTACATAGTGAGCTCAGGGCCAGCCTCAACTACAAAGTGAGGCCCTGTCTCAAAAAAAAAAAAAAGAACAATCTCCTACTCTTCAAATGCTAGACAGAATGAGCTGAAGGCCCAACGCATGTGTCTCTATAGCCTCTTAGTGTACACATCCCACATCAGACCCAGAATATACCGACTTCTAATTAGAATCCAGAACACGCTTTACAGTGAGCACTCACTGATAACATTAGCAGTGAAGACATCCAAGAAATCATCTTTGAAGACTTCAAGCTCACATGAAAATAGGGTTTGTGTTTACTCCAGTGGGACTTCTGAAATGCCAGATCTTGAAAGAAAATGTGCTGTACTCCAGAAATGCCAAGTAGCCTTCTTAATGGCCATCACAAGTTATAATTCTGACGAAATTGAACAATCACAAAAGGAATGCTGGCCGTGCTCCCTTGAGCTCCTCCTCCTCCTCCCCCTTCTTCTTCTTCTTCACATTTCCATATTCATGGTTAAAATCCCCTGAATTTTTACTGGGCTGACGTCATCTCTCTGATCCTTTCTATCTGATGGGAACCTGGAAAGTCTTGGAGACTAATGCAGGCCACAGAAGCACCCCCCAGAGAACTGAATTCATGGATTGTCCTGCGACGGAGCCCGGGGCCATTAGTCCTTTGTTGCGGATGACAAATAACCTCCCCAGGAGCGCTCCACACACGGAGGCACTTGGACCGCTCTGGCTCCCAGCTCAGTGGCCCACAGAGGGGAGGGAGGGAAGTCTGAAAACGAAAGGGCACCCTGACGCCCCTTCAGTTATTTATTCTGTATGTTCAACTTGGTTTTCCTCTTTCCAGCTTCTCACGGCACTATCAAGGAAGTGGAGTAGATTCCTCTCAGCCGAGCACAGCAGCGCTGCACACTGAGCAGTGAGGCGCCGGCCTGACGCTGCCCCGGAAGCCACGGGCACCAGCCTCTCCTCCAGTCAGGCGGGGAAGCTGCCTCTGCACGGTCAGTCTTTCCTGTGTTCGTCTGTTTAAGAGTTTATTATACAGACGCTTAGAAGTTAACTTGCATCTAGGATATGCTGCCGCCGTACGTTCAGTTTCAAGATGGAGAACGGAGCTCTAAACAGGACTGCCTTGAAAACTATCCACGCGTACACACTCTGGAATTTTCCTTTTCTATTAGAATTATTTGAATTTCATGACGGAGAACAGCACAAGGGATAGGAAACTGCATTCATTTCCTCTGCCACCAAGATGCCCACACGTTTTCTTCTCTAAATAAAAGCAACATGGTATAACAAGATTTGGAGATGAAAACACCATACTAGAGACCAGCATGCTTCTGAAATGATTTATCAACTCATGGGAATGGACAGCATCTGCATGGAAATAGAAATTATAGTGAAGATGAAGACCACTGGACAGCTCCTTGAATAAAGAGAGAGAATAGAGGGACTGTATGAATTAGAAACAGCAACATAATCAAGTAAGCATGAACTTGAATGAGAAATCTGGGTTCGAATCTCACCCCGACACTTCTTACACGTGACCTTGAGCAAGTTGAGACCCAGTACTCTCTCTGGCAAACGGAGAAACAGTGTTCACACAGGACAGAAGAGAGAATTGCTGAATTAAGGTATATGTTGTGTCTAAGAAGCCACTTAATAAACACACCACTATTTTAATTAAAAATTGCCATGTCACCAGTGTCTTATGCAATTAATCTGTCCAATTTTTGCCAGAATTCCAAATTTATGCTGTCCGGGGGAAAAGATTACAAACGATTTTAAATCTTCCCTTTTACTTTTGTAAGAAACTTCTCATTCCCAATATAAGATTTCATTTAAAGCTTTTCAACCAGAGAGCTCTCCATGGGAAAGAATACACTGGGTTCATACTAACCTACAGCGGCAGGGTAATGCTTAGAGACGTGGCCGGCTGCCAGCTCACAGGACACGCCCTCGAGGCTGGGCCAGCGGGGAAGGTCTGCACAGTGTGATCAGCGGGCCAGGGGACCCTGGCTGAGTCATTTGTGCCTTCCCATCAGCCCATCACATGGGCTTTCTGCCAGCCAGGCAAATAAGCCTCTGACTTAAACTTCCTCATTTAAAACTGACTTCCAGGTGAACATGACCCGTCACGCACTTTAAATACTTAAGATTTTTCTCAAAATTCTCCCGTAAGACAAACCCTGCCTCCTTTGACACACGTTGATTCTCATCAATGGCAGGCAGGAGGGAAAAGAATCGAAATAAGGAAGTTCGTCTCAAGTTCTCTGAGTACTGAATGGAGCCAAACTCATTTCAATGTCCCTCTAAAAGTCTTGCCTACGGTTGAACAGACTAGTTCCATGAACCAGAGTCCATCGGTCCTGAACAGGAGTCACTGCAAAAGCTCGTTGCAGATTTTCCTTTGCAGTTATCAGCCGTCTCTTTACCCTTTACCTAGGTGTTGCCGTCAGTGTTTAGGAGCCTGTTTCTATAATTCCCTAAATGCTTCTCGGATATAGTTTCACCAAGCTACACCGTCTGGAGACAGATGCTGCTACGGCAGACTTGTCAGTCTACATAGCTGTGTGAGCAATTTCCCTAGATTAAAAAGGGGAAAGAAAAAGCTTCCCTAAATTAATTCAGCTCCTTTAAATGAGGTCGACCTTGGGTAGATAATCTGGGTAAATACAAAACGGGTCCTGCTCTTCTCTACATTGCACCATTAGCCAGAGCACATAATGGGGCTTCGGATGAGAGCAATGGTGGGTCATTAGCATAAATATGCTATTCTCGCCCGTATAATATTTTTTTCACGGAGGGTGAAAGGCTCCAGATGAACACGTGTGCCACTGTGGACACAGGACCTCTCTGGAGCAGTGCACGCACCGCAGAACGGCTGGAGCGTCTAGACCCCGAAACGCAGGTGTGCCAGGCTGCAGCCACTGACCTTCACACGCTGCAGGGGTCCCGGCTGAGCCTCTCTGGCTGTCTCAGTGTGAACGCGACGCCTGTCCGCCCATGCCTGCCTCCACTGGGTCCCGGTGACCTCGGCAGCATCCGTCGTGCCTGGCTTCCTAGTCAGAGGGCCAGGTGGGCAGCCCTGAGCTCCGGGCATGTAGACGTCATGTTCCTGCCTGTACCAACGTGTGGTCTCTGCAGTGAGGCTCTCGGAGTTGGGGTAGAATGTGCAGGAGCTAGGGTGGGCTTTCTGACCAAAGAGTTTGTTTCCAGGGATGTGTAGATCTCGTGTGTGTGTGTGTGTGTGTCCTGAAGTTATGTCCATTTGAGTATAAATGACTCAAACTTATCATTCTTTATAGGAGTAATATTCCATTTTATAAAACAAAACAAAACAAAACAAAAAACCCCACATCTTCTTTATCCAGTCTCCACTTGATGGCATTTGGGTTGTCTCCAAGACTGAGCTATCACTAACTAAGCTGCTATGAACATAGGGGCACATATGTCACTATGATATGATTCTTTTAATTCTTTTGGGCATATCCCTAGCAGAGGAATAGCAGGGCAAATGGGACCTCTAATCCTAGTTTTTTGAGGAATCTCCACACTGATCTCTGCAGTGGCTGCACCAGTCTACATTCCCACCAACAATGGACAATGGTTCCTTGCTCCCTGCAGCCTAGCATTTATTGCTGGTTAATTTTGCAATAGCAGCATTCTCTTTAGAGTGAGATGAAATCTCAGTGTCATCTCCATCTGCATCTCTCGAATGGTCAGTGTTACTGAGCGTTTCTTCATATGCTTCTTGGCTGCTTTTACTTCTTCCTCTGAAAAGTATTTGCTCATTTCACATTACCCCCCCCCCCTTTTTGAGACAGGGTCTTGTTTTGCAGTTCAGGCTGGCCCTGAGCTCACTGTTGTAGCCCAGGCAAGCCTCATACTCAGCAATCCTCCTGCCTCTGCCTCCCAAGTGCTGGGATTACAGGTGTGGGCCACCACGCCTCACACCCTTTTTTGAATTAGGTCTTTAAAATTTGATTTTTTAAAGCTATTTATATATTCTAGATAGTAGCCCTTTGTCTGAGAAACAGCTAGTAAATACGTTTTTTCCATAGTATTGGTTCTCTTTAGCTCTGCTGTTGGTTTCTTTTGTTGTAAGTTTGCAAAATTTTTTTAAAAATAAGATGAAATCCTACTTGTTGATTTCTTCTGCTAGTTTTCATGCTATAGAGGTTTTATTCATAAAATCTTTCCCTAAGCCAGTATCTCTAAGAGTTTTACCTGTTTTCTAGCCGTTTTCTAGTGTTTCTGATTTAATGTTTAGTTCTCTAATCCACTTTGATTTTAGATTACTTTAGTACACAGTTGAAAGAGAGGTCTAGCTTTTAGTCTTTGGTAGGTTAAAGCCCAGTGTTTCCAGCACCATTTATTAAAGAGGCTGTCTTTCCTTCATTGACGATATTTGGCTCCTTTGTCAAAGATGAAGTGTCTTAGTGTATCTGGAGTTGTTTCTGGGACTTCTAATCTATCCCACTGGTTCTCAGGTCTGTTACTTTGCCAGTACCATGCAGTTTATCACAGTGCCTTTGTAGTACAGTACATTTTCTGATAACTTCTTCTATCTCCTTTTTCTGTGTGCTGTAGTTTCCAGAGTAGAGTTCTTTCACCTCCTTTGTTAGATTGATTCCTAGATATTTTTTTTTTGGATGCTACTATGAAAGGGCTTGAGTCCCCAATTTCTTTCTCAGTGAGTCTGCTTTGTGTATACTAAGGCTACTGATTTTTGAGCATTGATCTTGTATCCAGCTACGCTACTAAATTTGGCATTTAAGTCTAGCAGTTTTTTGGCTGTGTTTTTAGGATCTTCTATGTTGAGTATCATGCCATCCGCAAATAATGACAGTTTAACTTCTTCCTTTCCTGTCTTTATTCTTTTTATTTCTTTCTCTTATCTAATTGCTGTGCCTAATGTTTCCATTTTACACTGAAGATACTGGACATCCTTGTCTTGCTCCTGATCTTAGTGTGAAAGGTTTGTTGTTGACTATTTACAACATGCTGGCTATTGGTTTCTCATAAATAGTTTTTACTAGTTTGAGATAAAGTCCATACTCTCCAATTTTCTGTAGGGAGTCATCATGAATGGGTGTTGGATTTTGTCAAACACATTTTCTGCATTTATGGAGATAAACATACGGTTTTTGTCCTTGACTCTGGTAGTGTATTACCATTAATGATTTATATATGTTGAACCATCCTTACATTCCTGGGATGAATCTAACTTGGTCAAGGTATGATCAGTTTTCTTTATGATTCTGTATTCTATTTGCCCAGTATCTTATTGAGGATTTTGTATCAATATTCATTAGAGAGATTGGCCTATAGCTCTCTTTTTCAGTTGGGTCTTTCTTTGCTTTTGGTATCAAGGAATGAACTGGGGGGTGCTGCTTCTTTCCTTTCAATTTCAGAAGTAGTGGCATTAATTTTCCTTTAAAAGTTTTACAGACTTCAGCAGTAAAGTCATCAGGACCGGGGCTTTTCTTTGTTGGTAGGTTTTTTTTTTAATTACATTTTCAATTTCACAGATTGATCTTGGAGTGTTTAACATTTTTATATTTTCTTTGTTCAACTTTGGGAGTTCATGTGTATCTAGGAATCTATCCATTTCTTCTGTTTTCCATCTTACAGGAGTAGAAATTTTCATAGTAGGTGTTTATTATCCTCTGAACTTCCACTGGATCTGTGGTGATTTCCCTCTTTTCATTCCTAACAGTACAGATTTGAGCCTTTTCCTTCCTTTGTTTGATAACGTTGGCTAAGGGTGTGTCAATTTTATTTACCCTTTTGAAGAACTGTTATATACACTGATTTTTTTATTGTTCTTAGTCTCCATTGCATTAATTTCTGCTCTGATCCTTATAATATCCTCCCTAGTACAAGCTTTGGGTTTGTCTTGTTACTCCATTTCTAGTAACTTGAGGTTCAGCATTAGATTCTTTATTTGAACTTGCTCTGTTTTCTGGGTGTAGGCATTCACTGCTATGAATTTCCCTCACAGAAGTGCTTTCATTGTGTCCCATAAATTCCTGTATGTTCTACAGGAGTCATCATTTAATCATAAAAATTGTTTAATTTCTTCTGTGACCCATTGGTTGCTCAGCAGAGTGCTTCATTTCCATGTTTGTGAGGATCTTGGAATTTCTTTTGCTGTTGAGCTCCAATTTCAAGGCACTATGGTCTGACTGCATACAGGGGGATAACTTCAATTCCTTTTACTTAATCCTGTTCTACGAACTAGGATGTGGTCTATTTTGGAGAATGATCCATGAGCAGCTGAAAAGAATGTGTAGTCTGACTTTGTTGGTTGAAATACTCTGTAGGCATCTATTAAGTCCATTTGTTCAAAAGTTTGGTTTTGTCCAGTTGATCTATTTGTGACAGCACAGTATTGAAGTCCCCTACTGCTACTGCATTAGTGATTATCTGGCTTCTCATATCCATTAATATTTGTTTTATACAGATGTGTACGCTGGAATCTGGTGCATACATATTTATGACTGTTATTTCTTTCTCTTAGATTATTCCCGGTATGAGATTATAGTGATCTTCTTTGTCTCTCTTAATCAGTTTTGGTTTGAAATCTATTTTGTCTGCAAATAGGATAGCCAGTTTCCTGTCACATGGCAAACTGTTTTCCATCCTTTACTTTCAGTCTATGGCTTTCTTTCTGAACTGTATTTCTTGCATGCAGCAGACTAAAGGACCTTGCCTCTTGATCCATTCTGCCAGTCTGTGTCTTTTAATTGGTGCACTGAATCCACTGACATTATGGTTATGACTGATATAGATAGACTTAGAGCTGCATGTTTTCCTGTTCTTGGCTCTTTTATTCTTTACTTTTACACTTTTCCATTCAGTTTCTTATTTGGCCCAATGAGTTCACACTGTTGGGTGTCATGAGTTTGTAACTTTCATTTTTTCCCCCCAAGATATTCTTTAAAATGTTTTGGATTGGAGGTTTTGTATTTGTGAAGTTTTTCAGGTGTTGTCAAGGAAGTGTCTTATTTCTCCAGCAATTTTGAAAGATAGTTTTGAAGGATACATTAATGTAGGTTGGGAGTTGTTTTCCTCTAAGGCTTGGAACACTGCACTCCAGGCTCTCTTTGCAGTAAGTGTTTATGTTGAAAAATCTGGTGTGATCCCTTTGTATGTTTTTTTTTTCTTTTCTCTTACTGCTTTCAGTATTTTGTTCTTTTGTTGGATATCTGGAACCTTGATAATTTTAGGCCTAGGTATAGATTTTTTTATATCATAGTCATTTGGTGTCCTATAAAGCTCATTTATCTGAATGTGCAATTCTTTTCCTTTTCCTGTAAGGTTTCCTGCCAAATTTCCTGCAAAATTTTTTCAATGTCTTTTGTACTGTCTCCTTCTTCCTCAGTGACTCCAGCAACCCCCCATGGCTCCAAAGCAGATGCAGGGCACCTGAACTAGAATTATTAAATCCTTACAATGTGGCGGAAACAACCTGGGTACCTTTAAGCACACTAGTTTCAGGCATGACAGCCCCACTTTAAAGACAAGGAATCTAAGCTGTGATGAGTTTAGTAGCTGTCATCTACTAAAGATCAGGTACTGTCAAATTCTGCGCCTCTCACACCTGTCCCAGCAGCCCCGTGAGCTGGGCAGGCTGGTGCTCAGGTCTTCAGAGCAGCCTCAGCGCTGGGAAGTGAGAAGGCTCAGCACGGAGGTGTGTGCAGGGACAGCCAGGCTGTGGCTCCCAGCTGGCACGGCAGGAGCTCACCTCCTGAGGGACGGTGGCTCCGAGCGCCTTGATTTTCCTCTGTGGCACTGCCTGGAGCGATGCTGTTCCCAGGCACAAGCTGGCCTTTCCTCTTCTCCCATGCTCTGCGCTTGGCTGGCTGGAGTCCAGCAGCTAGCAAGACAAAGAGGGCTCTGTGGCCATTTGCTAGAGACTGCCCAGTGCCAGATCACGCCATGAGTCCTGTGAGGCTGGGCTGTGCCACCGCCTAGCACAGCTTCCCCTCCATCGCCCGACAGGGGCAAACACGCTCCCGGGAAGGCTCCAGTTCCTGACCTTGGTGCACAGGGACCAGTGTCTGGATCCAGCAAGAAAATGGACTGTCCCCTGGCCCAGAGTTCCAGGCCCAGAAGAGGGTGTGTGTAAAGCGCTCTGAAGGTCAAGTATGGCTAACATTAGCTTCAGACACTTTACCTTTCAAGGTACTATACTGCCCAGAACAGGAGCAGCTACTGTGCGCGCCTATCTTCGACTCACCCTCAGCCATCAGTAGCCCTGGCCTGGGATGCAGGCGTCTCTGGGCGGCAAGGCTAGAGGCCATCTGGACACCAGCTTGCTGTGCTGAATCCTTATCTGAGGGTCTACCAGACGGGAAGCCGCAGACACCAAGGCTGCTGAGCCGCCAGCCGGCTGAGTCAACCCCTCTGACGTCTCGATTCACGTCCCTGTGATGACTCGAGCTGTGGCTCAGTCAGCAGCCACAGCCAGGAACACCAGGTGGAACTCAGTCTGTTCCCCATTGCTTGGTACATACATACTGTTCAGTGGATCCATGACATAGAAATTCCCTCAAAATTAATTTTTTGTGCTGTATTTTATATCTGGTCATGCTGAAATATTTATCAACATGTACTGTGACTACCTGTAAATGAATTTATTAAAATTTATTCCATTTTGCTATTTGTATTATGCTGATTTTTACTGATAAATTTCCTCTGGCTGTACACACTACGAAAAAATTCAAATTTATTTCATATTACAGTTTTTTATATTATCATTATTTGCCAAAGAACCATTCAGGTTGTTTTTTGCTGTTATTTTATTTTTTAAAAAGCTACATTATGTGTAATGAAAGTGTTCTCTATCTAAGAGTGTGTTCCTATCTATTACTTACCCACGTTTCCTGTATTATGACTTAATAGTTGAGGGTAAGGCTATATTTTGTTTATTCAGGCATTAGGATTTCCAACTGAATCTCAATGTATTGTATTTGCATGAGAAAATGCCAAAAATGCCACTCATTTTTAAATCACATTCAGGGCATTTTTGTTTGAAATACTTAAATCTTTTCCCTAAAACACTTATTTGTAAAAATTAGAATATATCTTCCATAGAATATATTTTCCATAGCTCTGTGTCTTATACTACATCCAAAAGTGGCAGGATGAGGAAGCCTACAGGCATGAGGTTCTCCAAAATTACAGCCTGGCCTCGATCCTGAAGCCTTAACTGTTATCCTAACTTTATCTCACTCCCCTGTCAGGACATACTTCTTAACACCTAGACTCTAATTGTAGGGCAACGGCCTAGATGGCCTATATCGTGGAGGTCCTTATGGGCTAGGATAGGGCTTCTGGGGTCGTTCTCTTACTCGGTCTCTCCCCTCCGCCTTTTCCATGCTCTTAGCTCACTCCGCAGAGTGCCCTCGTTCCTTACACGAGGCCGCTGAGTGGCAGCAGCTGGAGGCTGTGCTCAAGCACCCACGCCCCCCGCACACCACTGCCCCCTGGAGGGGCCGCTGCACCTGACGTGACGCTCGTCCCGGGACCAACGCGGACGCTCATTTGTGCTCCTCCCAGAGGCGCTGGGGGCCTAAGCCAGGCGAGCTGCTGCCTTTCCACTGCCGGTGCCAGTCGTGCTTGCTTTGCCTCAACCCACCAGAGCATTACGTAAGAAAAATGACAAATGAACGCCAAAACCTGTCGTTCCTATAAAACGGAAGTGAAATGCTCTGCTAACAGTCCATGACGGGCTCCGCTATGGAATGAGTGATAGGAAAGCCAACAATCAAAGTCTGGAAAAGTGCGAGAAGACCCTCAAATCACACTGCGTACAAGTATCACTGAGTTCTAGATTCACCTTTCAGAAATGTCAGTGGAAGTTGTAAGAAATAAATTATGACTAAAAAAGGCCACCTGAAGTAACTTAGACAGAGACAGGCAGACATCTGTCTGACAGAGGACACTGACTCAGGAAAAAGACCTTGAACCTACAGGAAAATATTCCTGGTGCTTTTTTTTTTTTTTTTTGCATTATTCAGTAAACTTTACTGGTACATTATATACACAGCTCACAATCACACAAAACACTAGGGAATTTTACCAATATGTGACACTGGTCAACTCGCTTATAATTTCTTCCCTCCCCCTTTCTTTCTTTCTTTCTTTCTTTCTTTCTTTCTTTCTTTCTTTCTTTCTTTCTTTCTTTCTTTCTTTCTTTTTTTTCTTTCTGAGGCAGGGCCTCACTTTGTAGTTCAGACTGGCCCTGAGCTATGTAGCCTAGGCAAACCTCAAACTAAGCAATCCTCCTGCCTCTGCCTCCCTAGTGCTGAGATGACAAGCGTGAGCCACCACACCCAGCACTGTGGGGTGTGGTACTGATTGCTGGTTGGCATGAGTCACCGTGCCCAATAACATATCATTGTATGTGGTTACTGGGATTGAACCAGGGACCTTGCGGTTGCTAGGCAGGCAGTGGAACCACTGAGCTAAATCTTTGGCCCCTGGTGCTTATAATTTCATAGCAAGTGTCAGGCCCTGCAAGAAAAATACCTGAGTCTCCATGTGCATTGCTCCAGCAAGGGAAAACAAAATAACACAGTACTTTAACACTGTGCTCTCATTTAGAATATTTACTGGATGTGTCGCTCATGGCATCCTCCTATCATTCACTTCTCTCTGCATTAACTAAACAATTCCTGCCCCAAGTGGTATGACAGCGTGGCTCTCACTGCACAGGGGAACCTTTCAGAGACAAGACCCCAGCTGCAGCCCCAAACCCTCTTCCTACGGCTAAACACCTGCGTGCGGCCTTAGCCGATGCCCAGCTGTGGGGCTGTTTGGCTCATGTGCCAACAGAGCCAGCTGTGTGTGTCCACTGGGGTCCATGTGCTGTAGGTTCACCACCACTGCCTGCAGGGTTATGCAGTCCCCACCAAGACAAGGCACCTAAGCGGTATCTGAGGACATACATGCAGACATCTGTAGACATGGATATGTAGGAATTCTGAGACTTCAGAATTTTTTAATGTCTTCAGAGAATTTCCTATTTTCCCCTAAGACAACACATACTTCTGAGTGCCCGGATCCATACCTTTGTCTCCATAAACTCCATCGTACACAGGAAATACTGGAGCACAGTATTTCGCTTGGCTAAAACTGTGGGAACACTTCCTGTGTCGGTAACGTAATTTGTAGGACAGACACATGCATGCTGCAGACGACAGATCTGCTCTGGGTGCGCCCTGAGCTCTGCCGGCTCCACACCCAGCCTCCTCTGAAACTCCCTGCAGACACACTTCCCCCCGGAGTCCCACGAGCCCTGTCCGTCCGTGTGTACGTGCGCGTGCACAGTGGCAACCGTGGGCTGTGGCAATCAGACTGACCCGGCTCGGCGGCAAGTCATCGAGCCTGAGCCCGGCAAGGGCCGTGGGCCGATCACCAGTGCAGAGGGGCCACAGTGAGGGCCGACTGTCTCGTCTTTGAATTTCATTGCTCATAACGAGGGCGGCAAGTGCTAAAAGCTCGAGAAAGCACACAGGGACGGGAGCGTTAAGTGGGCCGGAAGAAAATGACTTTTCAGTGGTGCCCAGAGACGGGTGGCTAGAAAAGCACTGCGCTCAGGGACGGAAAAGGAGCAGCAGCACACTCTTGTCGGGGTGCGCTTGGCCTGCCTGGGCTCCAGCAGGCATGCAGCGGCGCGGGGTGCGCTCGCGAGGGCAGCGCCGCCTGCCTGGCTTATCTGGAAAGCGCTGTGATCGGGGAAGGGGCCGGGGTGTGCGGAGCACCTCTGGGCCCGCCAGGTCGGCCTCCCTTCGGCTGGGCTCCGGGCAGCTCTGGGCGCCCGTCCTCCAGCGGCACCAAGAGCCACCTCTGTCCGCGCGGGAGACCGAGGCCGCGAACAGCTCCGAGCTGGTCCTGCCGCGGACGGCACGTTCCAGAGCTGAGGCCAACAGAGCTCGTGGAGCCGACGTAGAGAGCCCAGAGCCGAGGAGCCGAGAGCCGAGAGCCGAGAGCCGAGAGCCGGGAGCCGGGAGCCGAGAGCCGAGGAGCCCGGAGCCGAGAGCCGAGAGCCGAGAGCCGAGGAGCCGAGAGCCGAGAGCCGAGGAGCCCGGAGCCGAGAGCCGAGAGCCGAGGAGCCGAGAGCCGAGGAGCCGAGGAGCCGAGAGCCGAGAGCCGAGGAGCCGAGGAGCCGAGAGCCGAGAGCCGAGGAGCCGAGGAGCCGAGAGCCGAGAACCGAGGAGCCGAGAGCCGAGAGCCGAGGAGCCGAGAGCCCAGAGCCAAGGAGCCGAGAGCCCAGAGCCGAGGAGCCGAGAGCCGAGAGCCGAGGAGCCGAGGAGCCCGGAGACGAGAGCCGAGAGCCGAGCCGAGAGCCGAGGAGACGAGAGCCGAGAGCCGAGGAGCCGGGAGCCGAGGAGCCGGGAGCCGAGGAGCCAGGAGCCGAGGAGCCAAGCTCCGCACAGCACGGAGGGCCCCGACCGCTCACAGGCGCGCAGGCCTCGCGGGGCTCTGCTGGGGCCTGGCGGCCGCCCTAACCCACTGCAACCGACTCATGGGAGGCCTCCGCCCGCACTCAGCCCTCTGCTCCGACCGGCTCCGGAGCAGTCCCGCTGGGGACGCGCAGACGCGTACTTACTTACTGTACTTACCTTTGGAAGATACAGTATTTATAATCCTAATGGCAAACACTTGCCAGACTTAGCAAAGGCACACAGGAAAATTTTATCATGTTTGCTCTTAGTATTATGACTATTAATACAGATTTTATATATTAGAACTAAATTTATATAGAGTAGTATATCATATAAAATAGTATATTTCCATGTTAGTATTGGATTTATACAAAACATATACACACAGCACTTTAAGGTAAGTATTCTTGTCGCCTGTAGTCTGAAGGAAGGGAAACCGGCCCGGAGGGCAGAGAAGGCTGCCTCCCCGCGGCCACAGGGCGCCGCCCACGCGCAGGCGAACGGCCCGAGTACGTGTCGCCTGAGGCTCCGTGGACGGTGGCCGCGACGGCCCTGACGCCGGGACTGAGGAGGTCGGGCAGCGGCCAGGCAGCGGTCAGGGCCGAGCGCACCGCCACCGGCCGTCCTGTAAGCCCCGCCGGAGCCGGGGACCTCTCCCTGGGGACAGCCTCCCTCGGACCCCAGGTCCGGCGCCGGCACAGGAACAGGCCGGGGGCAGTGGCACGGAGACCGGGCGGCCCCGGCGAAGGCCGGCCCGGGCCCCGGCCGAGCTTGCCACGCTGCCGGTGAGGCAGGCAGTGTCAGCGGCTGGCGCCGCCACGCGGAGCACCAGGCTCGCCGAGCTGCCCTCCGGAGTGCCCTGCAGCACAGGGTGCCAGGAGCGCGGAGGTTTACATCGGGCTTCAGGACCGGCGTCCCCACGCCTGTCCGGCTCCCTCGGCTCTGCGGGAAACGATGCTTCAGAACTTTATTACACTGTTGTCATAAAGTCCTTCTGGGAGTAAAGCAACGTTTTATCACTTTTCCTTCTCTTCCACATGGCGAGAGCAGGGCCAGCACCAGCTGCAGCATCTGAGCCAAAACCAGCTGGCAGCAGATTCTAGTCATTAACCACCAGGCTGGCAGGGCTGTGGAAGCCCATTTTATTACAGGCTCATCCATAATATATCCTGTTGGAACCCCGTACGGACTGAATTCATTAACATAAGCCAACAATTCATCCTCAAACTAAATTCCTTTGTGCTGCTAAGCAGCATGGCTCTTACTTCTCCCATAGAAAGTAAGGCTGTCTAACCTCCTACAGTCAGGAACCACTCCTGTCAGTGAATCTCTCTGTCAAGGGTTCTGAGCCTCCGGTGGATAACAAATCTTCCATGGAGCATCTAATGAAAGCTATGGATTCTCTTTCTAGAAAAATGCACAGGAGTATGCAAATACAGCATATGCACATATGATTTTGCTAGGAAATACAGGAAACCCTGGCAGACCCCTTAGAAATGATAAGACCTGCCAGGTAAGATCTTCCATTCTGAACTGGTGTGGTAGTATATGCCTTTAATCCCAGCACTCAGGAGGCTGAAGCAGGATAACCACTTCAAGTTCGAGTCTAGCCTGGCCACATTTTATAGTGCTAAACATATTCATGGCAAAAAAAAAAAAATTGTCTACCCACAGAGGTAAATGTTTTCTTTCAAATACACTAAAAAACCAAAGTAGCAAATAAAACAACGACATTTAACATTTCTACTTACCTCTATGAAATGGCCAGTTAAGTACTTAGAGTCCTGTTATTTAGGAGTATGCTCAGTGCTGAGGGGGTACATACAAGTTAATGACAAGTCCTTGATCACAACAGAAATAATGTGAAGAAAGAAGTCTGCGCGGTTAGAAGCAGAAGTGCACGTGCCGACGGCCCCCCTCATTGCTCCTGTGTGCTGTGGGGCCGTGGACGGCCTCCCTCGCCGCCCTCACCGCCCATGCGCACCTTGCTGCTGGGGTCCCTGCCTGCCTCAGAGCCAGCTGATTACGGACTGAAACCTCCACAGACTTTGACCGGATCCTTCAGCGAGGACCCAAGAGATACACAGAGCCACCTACTACTCAAGCCACTCGACAGCACCTCTAAATTTTGGGAGGACTTAACTCCTCTTGAACCCCTAAGATCCCACTCCAATCTCACCTCTGAGGAAAAAAAAAAAACCACACATGACAGTGTTTACCTCTTCAACATGGAAGTGTAAGCAGCAGAATACACAATCTCTAGAAAAGACTTTATGAACAAAGACTTAGTCACCCAGGAACCAGCACAAGGAATCAACAGCTAGAATCTCATCTGCACAGCAAGAGAAACCACCAACACAGTGGAGAGACAACCCACGGGGCAAAAAGTTTTACCTCCTCCTCAGACCAGGTGTACTATCTAGAATACACAAAGAACTTAAAAGCCCCTTCAAATTTAAAGACCCAATTCAAAAATGGGCATCTGAAGGGAACACTCATTTTCCAGAAGAAGAATGAAAAGCAGCAAGGAAACATAAAGAAATGTTCAACATCACTGGTCAACCAAAGATGCTGATGAAAACAACACTGAGATTCCATCTCTTTGCACAAACAACGGCTGCTATCATGAAATCAACCAACAACAAATGCTGGCGAGGCTGCGGGGAGAAAGGAACCCTTCTCCACTGCTGGTGGGATTGTAGACTTGTGCAACCATTGTGGAGATCAGTGTGGAGATCCCTCAGAAAACTTGGATTAGAGGGCCCATCTGACCCTGCGTTTTCCTGGTGGGTATAGTCATGAAAGAATCAAAAGCATTATAGCACAGCAACGTTATGTGCGTCCATGTTTATAGTCCCACAGTTTGTAATAGCTAAATCTTGGAAATAAGCCAAACGTCGCTCAGCTAGTAACTGAATAAAGACGTTGTGGAGTTTTGTAAGAAAACGGAATACTACTCAGCCATAAAGAATGCTAAACTAGAGACATTTATACCTAAAAGGATGCACATTGAGGCCATACTCTTAAGTGAAATAAATAGGACACACGTGTAAATGTTTTTCTGAATTCACACTGAATTGTTTTTCTGGTGTAAGCAACTGGAAGTGTAAATGAGAACCAACATGTATAACAGATATTGTGAAATAGGAAGAAAGAGCTCAAAAGGGAAGGGAAACTAGGGAAGGGGACAGGGAAAAGGAAAGAATGAAAAAAAGAGGGAAAAATGGAAACAAAGCTAGGGAGGGGTGGAGAGGTTGAAGGGAGGGAAGAAGAATGGAAAAATTAAGAATCATGATATATTATGTACCAGTACAAATTCCCAGTGATGAATGTGATCATAATGTGTTCCTAAAATGTACCAGTAAACTTCAGAAACAAAAAAAGAATAACAAGTGTATGGCACTAGTTAACAGCTGTGTGAAAAGGATACTTCATTCTTCACTGATTCCCTCACTGGGTACTCCAGGGCTTTTCCAAGTGCTTACAGCCTATGTCCAGCTTCCTGTTCCAGCGCTTTGATCTTGCTTGGGCAGCATGTCGGCCCTCCAAGGCAAGGGGCGTCTGTGTGCCATCGATCCTGCTGCAACGATGGGTCTGGGAAGAGCCAGTGGCCATGCTTGTCCAGGGAGACTCAAACCTGAGATTTCTACGCAAGCACTTGGGAACGGAAACCCTCACTTTCTGGTTATCAAGAAAACAGACCAGGGGCTGCTAGCGTCCACCATGAAGTCATGTGGAAAACCCCCGCCTGAGGAGGAAGCCAACCCAGGAGAGCGCAAAGCCAGGAAATGGCCAGGGCCTTCCAGCATAGCTCGATGCCTGCGTATGTCACCGTCAAGTCCAGGCGTCAGTGACCTCAGCCGAGCCCTCCAGCAGCCAAGGTCAGGCTCTGTACTGCTCCACCCTCCTCTAACCTGTTCTGCCCAGGAGGAGCGTGAAGTCAGCCCATATGCCAAAGGGCTAAAGTGAGGAGGGTCACTTCCCATTTCTTAATGTTTCTACAACCGTAGTCAACAAACATTACTCCTTATTTTAATTAAAAGCATGCATTTACAATATTTTGTTTGTAGGAATATAAGGTAAAAGCTTTTTTGAGAGCTAACATCTTAAGCAAAATATACTACCAGAGACCATTAGTATAAAGTTACCTAATCTGCTTCCTAAAAGAATCAGATTAAATAAGTTATCAAGGCTAGGCTTGGACTTGTGATCCTCCTGCCTCAGTCTTCCAGGATGCTGGGGTTGTAGATGTGTCTCACCACACTTGGTTTAAAGTGTAATACATTAGATACTAGACAGTCTAAAAACTCTTTTTCCTAGGTGACAATATTCCAGAAAATTAGAGCAGAAAGAATCATACACATTTCCCAAATTGTCCACATAAGTCACATTATCATGTTAATGGAGAAAAATTTAGTTTTTAGAAATAAAAAGCAGGTAATGATCTAGACTGAAAACAATGCTTTGCTTTTCCTTTAAAAGACTGTAAGGATGGAGCTGGAGATTTAGCTCAGTGGTTCCAGCACCTGCCTAGCAAATGCAAATTTCCTGGTTCAATCCCCTGTAACCACATACAACAATACTGGGTGTGGTAACTCATGCCCACCAGCAATCAACACCACACACCACAGTGCCGGGCGTGGTGGCTCACACCAGTCATCCCAGCACTCGGGAGGCAGAGGCGGGAGGATTGCTGAGCTCAAGGTTTGCCTGGGCTACATAGTGAGCTCAGGGCCAGCCTGGACTACAAAGCGAGACCCTGTCTCAAAAAAAAAAAAAGAAACAGCTTGCCCCAACTTTCCCCAAGGGACAGAAGATAGCTGGCGACACAAATGTCTTTGAACTTTGTAGCTGTGTTCTAAAAAACGTGAAACTCATCTTGATTTGAAAATGAGCCTCCCGGGTCCTGAAGCTACACTGCCACTGTGCAGCTCGGCACCCCTGAGGCCTGTGCAGCCGTTCTGGAGGGAGCAGGGGCCCACTTCCCACTACCAGCCACACCTGACACGGCCACTCCACGCGCAGGGGCTGCTCGTCCGAAGTGCCCAGCACACATCAGCCACCGCTGTGCTCACTGTGGAACAGAGACTTAAAAATCTCACCTTGAGCATAAAGCTACTTGAAATTACTAAGGGATCCCTCATTTACCTCCAGTTTAAACGTGATTAGAAGCTCCAGCAGGCTTTTTATATAAGATCCAGCTAGGATGAGGAGATAAACCCTGCAGTCGCCTCTCTCTGAAGAAGACTCAGACTGACAGTATGCCCCGGTTCAGAGTAAGACCCAGGCTCCACTGCGACCCACAGGGCGGACCCATGGCACCTGGGAAGGGCCCTCCCAGGGGGTAAGTCCTGCTGTCTAGAAAAGAGAACGTGTCAAAAAATCGGGACCACAAACAAATATGCCTCATATTTATTATATAATTCAAGATACAATTTTGAGGGAAGGACTTGACGTTATTCTGAAATCCCAAGAAAAATACCCTGCACGTTGTAGGAGGTGTCTAGCCTCCGAAAGTTAACAGGAACGGCCTAACGTACTGGGCCTCCCGCACATGGCTCCGACGCCAGGGGGCGCTCGCTCCCGGCAGCGCAGCACGGCAGGGCTCAGTCTGAGACTGTAGGGGCCTGGGTCTGTGCAAAGCAGTCAGCGTGGGCACTTTCTGAGGGCACATCGGAGCCCCTCTCCCCAGCGCCACACTGAATCACTTGGTCACACAGGCTTGGAGGAACTAAATACCGTTGTACATACGTGTCTCTCGTACCATCTACTTAGGAGGCTGAGACAGGAGAATCTTGAGCTTCCAAGTCTGAGACCAGCTTGGGAGACCCCGTGTCAAAAAGCAATGCAAAATGAAAAAAGAAAGCTTCCCGACAGCCTGACACCTCCTTGGAAATCGGCCCCACACACTGTTACCGTGTTATTAGGGAAAACAGTGCTTCTCCTACAACGAACCGCCTAGGACATCTGTCCGGGAACACTCGCCCCGCAGGCGCGGCTCTCTGGGGCCGGCCGTGACTCCGCCTGGACTCGGCCGTGGAGGCCTCACGGTCCTCATGCAGGGTCCTGGCCGGGTGTGGACAAGGGTTTACGCCGCACAGAGTCAGCTCAGGGCCGGGACGACGCCCGCCTGTCCTGGGAGGCTGCGGCTCGCGCTCGGGCTCCGCCCTGCTCGGACGAAGCCTCTGCGCAGCGCTGCGGGCTGCGGAAAGTGTGCGGCGGAACGACTGTTTCTCCCCGCGGCCCAGGCACGCTCAGTTCCGGCAGAAAGGGCAGCGCGCGAGCAGCACGGAGAGCCACAGCCTGAGCTCAGGCTCTCACCGACTGCGGCGTCCCGCGTGGACCGGCCGTCCGCGTCTCCCCCGCCCTCCGCTACGGCTCGTTCGTGTCCCCGAGTCCTACAAACGTGCGTGCGGCAGAGGCCAGAGGCGAAGGGAGGCGGACGGAGCGAGCGCGCTGCGAGCCCTGCCCCCGAGTCCCCGCCCGGCGGAGACCGGCGCGCGCCGGAGCAGAGCGGCTGCAGGGGGGCTGGGCGGCAGCGCCTGGGCTCCCACTGCAGCCCGCCCCCGGCACAGGCGGAGAGGTGCTTCGGCAGGGCTTCCATGTTTTGAAAACATTTTCTAGTTCCTACAAAGTGTTACTCATTAAAAATGTAAAAGAAATGGTTTTTTAATAATAAATTTGCTAAAAACCATGCCAACATTCGGAAACAAGAAGCAAAACAACCCCTTTTATCACACTGTACTATAATGTGTACTGTGTGAAGCACAGCAATTTAAAAGGTGACTACACAGAAAATCTTTACTTTTTTTTCATTTTTCTTTTCTTTTGAGACAGGGTCTTGCTTTGTAGCTCAGGCTGGCCTTGAACTCACAGCAATCCTCCTGCCTCTGCCTCCTGAGTGCTGGGATGACAGGCGTGAGCTGCCATGCTCAGCATTGTGGTATTGGGTACCAGGGATCAAACTCGGGACCTTGCACTTGCCAGGCAGACACTGTAACCGCTGAGCTAAATAAATCCCCGGCCTCAGAAAAATCTTTAATTGTATACTATTATTGGTAGTGACTTAAAGTCAAATTCAAAGAATCGACCCGATAAGACAGCAATGGCCTTAGCACTAAAGTAGCTACTTGGCCATACTTGCACCTTTCTAAGCGGGTCACACACTCCATAGTGATGGAGACAGCGCCAACAGGCCCTGGTCTCTCTGGACGCTGCCAAGCCCTCTGAAGCGGAAGGACACACACAGCGCTGCGTCCTGACACCGAGAAAGAGGGCTGCACCGGGCACTTCCGGCGCCCCACTGAGAGCAAGGCTCTGGTCCAGGCTGCTGCCCCTCTCAGAATAAAATGGGCATCAGACCACGCTTTTAAGTAACCATGGCGGGTAACAGTCCCATTCTACCCCTTCGAGTACAACTGAGAATTCTGAACAATTTAGGTAGACACTCGGCTCCTAATGGATCGTAGGGCAAAATTCTCTACCCCTAGGGTGCTGGTGTACACAGGAAGGAAGAGTGGGAAGAGGAAGGAAGAGGAATATTTTTACAATGCAGAACCCAGCAGCCGCTACTTCAGCCTGATGGTCAAAGTCAGACTGGTGGAATGTACCCCTTTTAGAACAAAAATGGCACTTTATGTCTGTCGCCCTTCTGGGGTCTCTCTTTACGATAATCATCAAGATGCACTGGGCAAGTCCTAACTGAGGGGTGTTCTACAAAACGCCTGAACAGTATCCCTCAAAACTTTCAAGGTCAGCCAGGCCTGGTGGCACATGCCTGTAATCCCAGTACTCAGGAAGCTGAGGCAGGAGGATCCCTATGAGTTCAAGGTCAGCCTAAGCAACACAGTGAGACCCCCATCTCAAAAAAGCAAAAAACAAAACAAAAACAAAAAACTGTCAAGGTCATATAGATAAATGGAATAAAATTGAGAGATCAGGAGAAAAAAACTGTCAAAGTCATCAAAAGAAGAGTAAGTCTCCCAAAAGTAGCATTTGTGAGAAACCTAAAATCACACACACAAAAAAATGTAGGCAATCACAACGATTAAATGTAGTGGAGTGTCTTGGATGAGAGCTTGGAACAGAAAAGGGTGATGGGTAAAAGCTAAGAAATTCAGGGCTGAGGATGTAGCTTGGAGAACGAATGCTTGCTGAGCATGAGGCATGAGGCACCACACACACACACACACACACACACACACACACAGCTGCAGAGACAGGGAGAGAGGAACCCCGAGGAGCTCAGTTCGGAGGTGTTGTTACTGCCCGGTCTGCTGTAACACATGCCACACAAATAGTGCCACGCCAACAACAGAAGAAACAAGAGGCAGAGCAAATGGGAACTCGGTACTATCTTCCCAATTTATCTGTAAATCTAAACCTGCTAAAATGTTTAACAAATAAGACTGAGTTTGATACATGAGCTTCCATACATACCCACAAGGTAGAAACATGAAAGTGCTGTCTGCCTTTAAATTTTTGTCATAATTGTCCAGCTGATGGCTAATCTATGCTGAATTAAAAGAAAAGAGACTGTGACAAAATAAACCCAGAAAAGAAGTCTAAGATAACTCATTTTCATATACTTTCCCAGTAGGCACCAACGTCACCTGATAAACTTAACTGATATCTCACTTCCGTTACAATTTAAACCCAGGATCCCCCAAAACTCCCCAAAGTGCCCTCTGGGTGGCCAGGTGCCCCCAGCCATCCCAGAGAGGAGAGTGTGTCAGACAGTGTGGGGTGACTTCATGGTCATAATCTCTACACGCCTTTGCAACCCAGGGAAAACAGACGTCTCCCTGGAGAACTGCTCTGAAATACTCGCTACAGAAGTGCATAGTGACCAAAGTATTTTGCATCATTCCCTAAATTTATCTGACCATAAAACTCTCCAGGGACAGATCCAGGGCTCAAGTTTCCTGACACAGTTTGGGAAATTCAGTGGTTAAGCGGCTGGGAAGCGGCAGGTCCCCTGAAGGCCACTCAGGAGCCGCCCCACTGCACCAGGACCGCGCACACTCCCACCTCACCGGGCACCATCTGAGCTTGCAACTAAACAGGTGTGTGGGTACAGCCCTGGCCATCATCGGTAGCAAAGAGCTCACGGCGAACACGTTTGTCACTGATACGCCCGCCTGCAGCTGTGATTGGTGACTTTAATTTGTAGGAAGAGCCACTGCATTTCAGGGATCTTTTTTGTTTGTTTTTGAGACAGGGTCTTGCTCTGTAGTTCAGGCTGGCCTTGAGCTCACTATGGAGCCCAAGCCTCAAACGCAGCAATCCTCCTGTCTCTGCCTCCCAGTTGCTTGGGATGACAGGCATGAGCCACCATGCCCAGCCTTGAGGTATGGGGTTACCAGGGATCGAACTCGGGACCTTGCACTTGCAAGGCAGATGCTGGAACCACTGAGCTAAATCCCCAGCCCTTGAAAAGGTGCTTTTAAAACAAATTATGATTTAAAACTCAAGTCTTATACTATCCCTGGATTCAATCTCCTAGTGGACAAAAGACCTCAGAACTGAGATTATTAGCCAGAAATTCTGCCACGTTGCTGAGCAGTGAGAGCGACTGGCTTGTGTGCCCAGGCTGGGAAGTGGTAGGAGGTGGACCTCTAGAGACCAACTGTGCCCACGCACTGTTGATTATTAACACACACACAGAGAGCGCCCAGGTCTCCAGCCTCCTTCTTACCGTCTCCACACTCCAAAGGCAGTTTCTGGCGCCCTGTGCTATGTATCAGCACCCCAGCTCCGTTAGCAGGCCACACTCACGATCCCCTGTTCACGCCCGGGGAGCCTCAGAGCACAGGAGGGTAGCCCGAAACCCTGTGGGCAGCCCGACCCACCGTGAACAGACCGGAGCCTCAAGAGTACTTCTGTTGCCATTTCGATGACAAATGGAAAACGCCAATTCCCTGTCTGCAGCAGCGTGGCGGAACCAGGGCTGAGCTCATGTGTCTGCACACGTGACCCTCAGCACCGCCCAGCCAGGCTCTGTAAATACCCCACTTACCAGACGAGGGCCCAGACCAAGCCAGGAGAAGGACCGCCCCTCGGAGCGGCCAGCACGCGCCGGCCCGAGCCTCTCCAGGAGCCCGCGCTCTCTCTGGCACAGCCCTCTGCACAGAGCGTGGAGGGTGGCTGGAAACAAGTCCTTGGAAAGCCCGCACGGCACCGTAGCGGCGGCACGGCAAGGTCCCCCGCGCGCTCATCAGGCTGCGCTCCCTCTCGCCTGTCACACCGAAAAGCAGCAGCAAGCACACGCTGCAGATGGCTGAACAAGTCCAGATACTCAGGAATGGTGCTGCCGCTGCCAGACTAACGAGATAACGTTGTAACGAAAGGGAAAATCAGTGCCTCGCGTGATTTATCTCTATCTTATGCGGAAAAGGAAACTTAGAGTTCATTATAAGATAACAAACTAGTGACCAGAAGCTCACAAGAACATTTAGTCTTTTATATATGCTAACATATTACACATAAAAGGTAGCTTTTATACTATCATTAGACATCTATTTATTTAAATTACTTGAATAAATATTAGTTGGAAGTACTTCACTGACACCAAAAGCTTTTTTGCATTTGCAAAAACTGTAAACTCCAGCAAGCCAACATACATTTGTCTCCAGAGGGGATCCGGTGCGTTCAGGCTGGCGTGGGCCTAGACAAGTCCTTTACCTTCAGATACCTGAATATTCGGTTTGGGTCACGACAAGGATAAATCTTTACAGCTGGTGAAAAGCAGAGCTTGGCGCCCTCTGGCCCTCGCAGCCGCCAGCCAGAAACCCGCGCGCAGCTCCTGCTCCGCTGCTCCGCGCGTGTGCACGGGCCGGCGGCGCTGACATGCGCCCATCCCCCTCCAGAAACGTCACTTCCTCGAATTTCCGCCAACGTTCCACACACCCTTAGAAAAGCCTCCTTTAGAGGCAACTTTTACCATCTTCTGTCTATAACATCTTCAGAGTAGAAGACACAGTTTTCTCTTCGCAGCAGCATTCTAATCAGACTCAGCCCAAATGCCACTTCATGACTGCGTGTTCCACTCAGATAACAAGACAAGCTGTTCACTCACCATTTGTGACAAATGCCTCTTTCTTCAAGTTCCCCCCGCTAGTGTTATTATTAGCAATGAAGAGAATGACTTATAACCAAACTTTTCAAAGGCTACAGCACAGACTTTATTCCCTCACGCTTTTCCCATGATCTATAAAATATTTCACGGAGGCGATCATGATTCCCTAACACTGAAAACTGTACCTGCTGCAAGGAGGTTTTCTGGTTGGATCAGCCCTCTGCAGCACGCAGCACGGGGAGCGACACTAACGGAGCTGCTGAGCAGGCCGTGCCCGGGACAGGGCCCCGCTCGGCACCCGCCTCTGCGGCCTGCCCGGCGCCAGGCTCGCGCAGCGGAGGCCACAGACAGAAGGGAAAGCGGCAGCAGGCTGCGCTCCAGGCTCTGCAGGCACAGCAGCAAGGAAAGCGGCTCCCGCGTTCCCGCGATGCATCTTCTCCTGAGGCACGCGCGAGAGTAAAAGTACGCGTGGAACGCGAGCGATGGGGGTGCTAAAGAAAAGGCGGGGAGCACGCGTGTGTCCGGAGGCCTGAGGCGGCGGAGAGCCTTCAGGCGAGCTAAGCGTCAAAGCAGTCAGAGGGAGTCTTGCAAACACGGTAGGAGCGGACCTTCCACACACGCAGCTCGACCACACAGACAGCTCGACCACACAGACGGCTGCGCACGCGCTTTGCTCCTGTCCAGGCCGCTTGAGGACGAGGCCCAGCCCTTCCCCGTCGCTGTGTCTCTACCGACCGGTTCGTTCGACTCCAGGAGAATGGCAAGCTCAGCATTTTCTGAACAAATGCTCCTGAACTAGTGAAAAGTAATGAAGCCTAAGAGAAGCAGGAAAGGAAAACCTCGGCAAGAGTTCACTTTAGCATCTTAGCACCTTTTTGGTTTTGTAAGTCAGTGGATTTTTTTACCGAAGGAAAGAAACGGTCTGGAATCTGTGTGAGTTGCCGTTTCTCCCGCAGCAAGGTCGCTGGCTGAGCTGAGGTCCCAGCACCGCCTGGCCGCCGGCCTCAGGTCGTGATCTGGAAGGTCAGCCACCAGGGACCAAAGACCCTTCCTCGGTACAGACATCTTATCCAGGATGCGCAGAGCGCGGACGGCGGCGAGCACGCGGCCAGCCCTGGCCACCACAGCTGGGCGCACAGGAGGCGACAGGCCCCTTCACGGGGTATCTCAGCGGTTTCCCCTTCACGCTTTCTACACGCTGTCCCTCGGTGAATCTGCACTGAAGTCTGTTCTTAGTAAATCACCAACAGCCATTTATTTGAACAGGATTTAAATTTTTTTTGAGAGAGAGGATCTTCCTTTGTAGTTCAGGCTGGTCCTGAGCTCACTATGTACCCCAGGCAAGCTTCGAACTCAGCAGTCCTCCTGCCTCTGCCTCCCGAGTGCTGGGATGACAGGCGTGAGCCACCACGGCCAGCACTGTGGATGTGGTATTGACTGCTGGTGGGCATAAGTCACCATACCAAGCACTGTATGTGGTTACAGGGATCAAACTCAGGGCCTTGCACTTGTGAGGAAGGTGCCGGAACCACTGAGCTAAATCTCAGCCCCTGAACAGGTTTTAAATTCGTTCACTTTTCATTTTTAATGCATAGACCTGACTGCTCAGTCAAGAGGCATGCACGGAAAACTGGGCAGATCAAGCGTCACTGAGAGAACAAGTGTGTGACCAAGTGGTAAGCGGGGTGCTCAGGTCGGCAGTCTTGGCCGGGAGAAACACACGAGCCAGGAAAGGAAGAAGATATGTGTGCGGCGAGGACGCCAACCCGAGAGGGTCTCAGGCGTGTGGCCCCGAGCACTCAGTCAACACCCCTCCGTGTCCTCTGCACCAGCGCTGGGCAGCACTACGCCCGGTGACGCTGGTCTCACCGGGAGGAATCTGGAAGCGCACGATGCAAAGATGACATAAGAGACAGAAGACTGTCGCTGCGCGTCCGTCCGTGGCCTGTGGGGATGGCAGGTGAGACCCTCCCGCCATCCAGGCCAGACGCCCGAGAGCCGCTCTCACAGTGGACTGGCAGCGTCAGGGAAAGGAGGAAAATCTGTAACGTTTTAACGTACGTACAGGAAAGACAAGTTCGGGGAACTGGACTCAACGCACATGCTCAGCGCTGCCAAGCCGCAGTGCGAACACCCGCTGGGCCCTGGGTTACCCTGTTTTGGTCAGCTGGTCAAATTCACAACCGTGGTCCCGGAGGTTACGCTGCCTCGGGACGGTGTAGCCATCTTAGCCGGCGGACATACACTCTACGAGGCACCGAAAATGCAGAAACTGCCAACACACTTCATGAAACATAACGTGGTGGTTAAGTGAGACTTGACTATAGATCTGTTACAGCGGGGCTAAGTCAAAGTGAGTTTGAAAGCAACTGATCTATTGAAGAACATCTAACCATTTACAAAGCGCTTTCGCAGTGCCGTTTGTGTCAGCGCCTAGAAACCCCAGGTGGCGGCCGTCATGGCCAAGCTCGTTTCCTCAGGGACCCAGAGTGTGGCCACAGGCACTCAGCGGGGGCGGCGGAAGAGGAGAGCAGCGGAGGGAGAGGCATGGTCCGACGGGGCCGGGAAGGGGAAGGACTGGGCCCAAACACGAGAGCGAGATGCAGCTGCAGTGGGGCTCGGCGGGTCAGGCGCAAGCCCAGCCTGAGGGCCGCGGACGCTGCAGCGTCCAGAGCAGGCTGAGGAGTTCCTGTCAGTCTTGAGGCCTGAGGCACAGCACCCACCTGGGAGCCATACTTTCTTCCCTGTAAAGTAGGGACCACAGTACAGGTTCAGGGTCCCGGAAATGCTCACACAGGATGTGTTCAGAAGTCTGGACTACCTGCATGGATTTTACTGGTTATTACTAACCCGAAAATCCGCAACATCTTGGGTTCCACATTTTCTAGTCAGAGATATTCAACCTGTAAAATTCCCCAAAGAGGATTAAATGAAATCAAGTATGTTACCACATATGCAAAAGGCACAGGTTTATAAAGGAGTCACACCTACCCAGAATCCTGCACTAACAAATCCAATGAGTATACGCCTTTCAGGTGGGCCTTCAAACAGTTCTGGAGACGGTGAAGACGGGCTTTGGCTCGCACGGTGATGCACGCTGTATCCCAGCACCGGGGAGGCCAAGGCAGGGTGAGTTCAAGGTCAGTCCGGGCGAGTTAGCAAGACCCGGCTCAAACACACAAACCAAACAGAAGATGGGTCTCGAGAACTCAGAACACATCCTGGCAGGCAGGACGCCCCTGGCTGGGGTTTCTGACCTAGGTTTGCGATTCTCGGGGGAAGCGCTGAAGGCAAGCTGGCTAACTCGGGCGGAGACCGACAGCTCGGGGCAAGGCACGGGTGCACCGACTGACTGAGAGGCCCGAGCACGGTCTGAGGAGAGGAGAGGGCATTCTGAGGCTCTGAAATAAGGAAAAAAAGCTCTGGTTAGAGCTGAACTTTGAAAGCTGAGATACACGATGCCGTAACAGAGAAACAGACCCAAGGCCTAGAAAACAAAACCAAAGGGCAAGAATGTCACCCAGAAAGGGTGAGGTCAGGCTTGGGAGTGGGAAAGGTCTATGCTAAAAGAGACCTGCCGTGGCCCTGGCACTGGAAGCAGCAACATGGATCGAATCTGCAGACAAGCGCCTTAGTCTCGGAGGCCGCAGACTCGAGGGCCAAAGCAGCCCCACGGGGAAGGACGCAGGCGGCGGGAGCCAACCCCCGGGCGAACCTGCTGGCAAGGCTCCGCCGCAGAGGAGCACCCCGAACTCTCCTCCGCCATCTGACACGGAACTGCTCTCTGTTCTCGCTCCACGCGGGCCAAACGCGTGTGGTTGCAGCCTGGTCCCCGCCAGGCTGGCTGCAGGAACAGTGTGTACAGGCTGCTCCCGCACGTCTCCCGGGCCAGGAAAGGCACCGGGAACAGTTGCATTCTCACGGAAGGCCCGGAAGCCGCTATGTCGTCTCATACGTCCATTTCCGGAGCTGAGTCGGCACAGCAAGAGCTCCGCTGCTCCCTGCTCGTGAAATCCCCTCCGGGGCCCACAGGGCTGAGCGTCATGGAAGAACACGGTGCCCTGCACGGTGGCTGAGAAACCCTCTGATCCTCTGCGGGCGCGGACGGGGGCGGTGGAAGCAAGGCTGCTTGCGGCCCAAGGCTGAGGGCTGGGCCGACCCGGGCACTCGGAACACAGGCGGGAGGTGGGCAGGGAGAGGCGGGGCGCCGCGCGAGTTCCAGGGAGTGGGGGTTACGCCAGGCCGATGGCCAGCTCAGCACAGGCCCCGCGCTCTGTGGGACTCAAGGGCTGCTGGGCTCAGGCTCCGCCGGGCCTGTCCGCCGCGTGACCCGCAGTCCCAGGGTCGCAGGCAGGGCCTGAGGAGCCTCGGGTGGGCCGTGCAGGTGCTGGCCACCGCCTTGTTCCGTAGCATCTGGTGGTGCTTCCGACACGCTGGACCCTGCTCGCCAGGCCCTGGGTGACAGTCCCCGCTGACAGGGGAACTTGTTTATGTCAGTAAAGAAGGTGCAGGCATGACAGGGGTTCAGGGCTGCCGGGACACGCAAAGTGACGCCACGTGTGTGTGCGCGTTTGCGTGTGTGTGTCAGGTTTGTGCCGCCAGCGAAAACTCATTTTTAAGAAGAACGGATGTGATCTTTGCATTTTTTTTTGAAGTGTTGAACTCATGAAATACAAAATTAGATCAGATGTAAAACTTCTTCTAACTTTCCTTCCTTTCATTCTTTAAACAGCGAAAAAGAAACAGCCACGGGACTAGAAAATGTGGTCTTACCTGCAAGGCTGCAGAACATGTATCAAAACGCCCGAGAAGAGAAATTAGGCACAGGCCAGAACAGGAAGGGACCCGGAAAGGAGACGTGTGGGCCACAGCCCAAGCCCACCGGGCACTGCCCACGCGGGGGCGCACACGGATTCAGTCTCCGCATCTGACACAAAACGTCCAAGCTGTCACTCACACAACAACTTAATTCCCGGGCTGAGGATTTGACTCAGTGGCACTGCCGCCTGCCTTGCAAGCACAAGGTCATGAGTTCGACCCCCTGCACTGAGAGAAAAAAGAAAATTAATTCCCTATTTGGTGAAAATTTAAAATATCACAAAACCTCCAGATATGGATATCTTGTAACCCAACTGGTTTTTCTAAAATTATAATGCAGGTAACCCCGCTGTGCTGGCGCCATCAAAACCTGAGAATTTGCAAATATGTAAACTTCCTCAAACACCACGAGATAACCAGCAGGGAAAAGCAGGATGGAGAGCACAGAGTGGGAGACATTTTTAAAACGCAGGACAAATGCCAAAACGCAGAAATACAGTGGCCTTCGTCAGAGTTCATGCTCCGTCCCCCACTCTCTCTCTCTTCTTCAGCCTCCACCCTCGTCTCAGCGTCGCTCACCGGGAGCCCATACTTCTGCACCCGTTCCACACCCTGCACACACCCTGGAGACCCTCCGCCCCTCTTAACCCGCACAGAGCAATGAATGTCCACATATTGTACACACACGTTTACATGCAGTCATCTCACTGCCCGCTGGAGGTTGATTCCAGGACATTACCTGGATAACAGTATCTGCAGACGCTCAATTCCCTTATGTAACATGGCAGAATTTGCTTATAACCTATACACATGGTCCTATATATTTTAAATCATCTCTAGATTACTTACAATATCTAACAGACTATCAATGCGATGTAAATAAATGTCACCCTTTATTGTTCATGGAATAATGACAAGAAAGACTGTCCAGACACGTTCAGCACGGTGCAAGCCTTTCTAACCCATGGTCGCGCCCATCTACAGACACGGCCTGCAAATGCAGGGGGACGAACATGTGTCTTCCAAGCTGCGCCTGGGGATGTGAACAGAGAGGTGCACGGGCGGGAAGCGTCCACAGCCCTCACTGCCGGGCAGCGCTTCCATCCAGCCCTAGCGAGGGCACCAGAGGCGGCCCGTGGCCACGAGACACTAGGGAGGACCTGGGGTCTCGGATGAGGCCGGGCGGCCCCCGCACTGACGGCACTCTGGAAGACTGCGACCCGAGCCGGAGCCGCAGAACAACCCTCCCACCACCCACGCCCCACGGTGGAAAGGCTGCCGCGTGGCATCGCCTCAGTCTGAAGCTGCGGTTTGCCCTGCTGATAGGTTAGATCAACGCTGACTGCAAGGCTCGGCCGTTAGCAGTGCGGGAGGCACACAGCGCAGGGCCGTGGTGCTGCAGGCCTCTGGGCCGTGCCGGGTGAGGAGGCGGCGCCGGGTCTGGCCTCCTGCGGGCCCTCCGGCCACAGGGGACGGGCCGATCCACGCGTGGAGCGGTGGGGCCTGCGGCTCGCTCAGAGCCCGCCCGCCCTCGCCCTCCAACAAATTCTAGCAGGCTTCACAACCATCTTCAAACCAGAGGCTTAATACAAGCTCCAATCAGGAGCACGGAACGGCCGGCCAGGAGCTGTCCTGACAAAAGCTAGCGTGGCCGGGCATGGAGGAGGCGTGGCGTCATGGGGTAACTGCAGAACACGCTGACCCAGCAGTCTGCGGGCGCTCGCGGGCGGCCCCGAGGCTGGGCAAGGGGCCCTCCTTCCTGCTGGCCATCTCCGAAGCCAGAGCGTTCATGACACTGGCTGTAGCCTTACTCGACTCCTAAGGGAATGTTTAAACGCAGTCTCTCCGCAGCTGAGTGACGCGGACGCACTAGGGATAAAGCGCCCCTGCCCGACAGGCGTGGGAAGCCCTGACAGCGCTGCCAGGAGCCTTCAGGACAGAAGCCCGATGAAAACCGCGACAGGCGCCGCGCCCTCGGGCCTCGGCCTGCTGGGAGAGCAGCTCCCCGGGCTCAGGTGGCTCCCCGGGCACGGTCACGACCACAGCGGGCCTGGCAGCCCGACTCTGAAGCTGCTTGGCCAGGCGGGACAGACAGGGAAGGCGGGAAGGGCACAGCGAAGCCTAAGTGCGGGCAGCGCCCAGCGGGCCAGGCCAGAGGGTGCTGGGAGGGAGCCGGCAGCGCGGCAGCGACGGGGGCAGAGGGGCCCCCGACAGAGGCCGCCGCGGGGCTCAGGACTCAGCGCGCAGTCCCACCCACCGGGCACCGAGCAGGCGAACCGCCACCGCCGCCCGAAACCGCGGTTGCACCCTGCTTCTAACTTCCTTTCTCCCTCGGGCACCAGGAGCCCCAGGGAAAGGAGAGCTGTTGCGAACAGACTCCCTCAGGCCGACCGCCTTCAGCAGACTGTCCGGGATCTGTCCGAAGAGCCCCCTGCGACCTCAGCAGAGGCGCCATCGCCCCTCGGTCCTCATAAACCCGCCGTGAGTGCTCCCAGCAGCGGCTGAGCCCGCCGCAGGCCCTTCTCCTTGGAACTGCGCCGCCATTTACCCACAGGGCAGCTGTGCCGGGGACACGTCCCGGGGACTAGCACACACGTTTCCTTTAGAAAAGTCTTCCTTTGTTCTGCTTACGCTTTGGCCTTGGCTACCAAGCCGAGCGACATTAACACTTGCTCAACATTTAGACCAGGGCCTTCCAGGAGACGCCATACAGAGAGCCAGAATTTTATTTTCCTTCTGTGGTTTAATCTAGTGATATGACAAAAACACACATAAGCAAATACATCTCTCAATCAGTTCATTCTATCATGTACAGTATAACACCAAGTCATGAAGGAACAACTTTTAAATCAGTTACTACACCCTAAAATAGACAGCTACAAATCAATTTCAACCATCATTTGAAACTGTGCAAAAAATGGCACGTATTGCTGGGGATTTAGCCCAAGTGGTACTGTGCCTACCTTGGAAGCACAAGGGCCAAGTCCAATCCCCAGCACCACAAAACAAAACAAAACAAACACAAACAAAAAATGTTACCTAATACTACACTTTGACTTAGGCACGCAACAGCTCTCCACTGTGAAACACTGACCGTCTAGTATCAGCCACCAAGGACTGAAGAGCTGGAAGGAAGCAGCAGGCCAAGTGTTCTAGCTTTTAGTCTGGCTTCCTTCTGAGGAAAAGTAAGGATAGAGATTAGGCCCCACATACGACTACTGCATGGCAGGGACCCCGAAAACGCCAAGCGACCTAGGAACACTGTCTCCTCGCGGCGGACGGGGCCGGCACGCAGCAGTGACGCAGAGGAACGCTCTGCACACACGGGCCTCAGGGCACCGTGACATTAGCCTTCCCAGGGTCCACAGATCATGGGTGAACGATACGATGTTCACAAAACTGGTCACAACGTCATCATCTGTAAAAGGCCGAGGATTTCCAACAAGGCTGATGGCTCCATCTGGCTTGGGGGAGAATTTGTTGAACCGAACAGAAGGTACAAAGAAAAGATTTTAGGGCTGTAGATTTGGCTCAGTGGTTCCATGCCTGCCTAGCAAGCGTGAGGCCCCTGGTTTGATCCTCAGTAAACACACACCACAGTGCCGGGCGTGGTGGCTCACGCCTGTCATCCCAGCACTCGGGAGGCAGAGGCAGGAGGATTGCTGAGTTCGAGGCTTGCCTGGGCTCCGTAGTGAGCTCGGGGCCAGCCTGGACTACAAAGCGAGACCCTGTCTCAAAAAACTAAAAAAACCCCAAACGAACCAGACCCTGTTCCAGCCCAGGCTCCTGCTGCTCCTCCGCCGGTGCTTTCGCCCGTCCCGTCGTGGGGACGCTTCGTCAGCACCACTCTGCGTGGCTGCGACCGCTGTGCCGAGGCGTGCGGGGCTGGGCGGGGGCGCGGCCTCCGTAGAGGACAGCTTCGCCGAGCGAGTGGACACTGTCTGTCCGGCAAGCCTGCTTCTTGAGACCCAGTGAAAGTGGGCTTGCTCTCTTCCAAAGCATCCAGCACCATTTCATCATGCAAGGAGACCATCAAGACGAGTAAGAGCCAGGCAGGTGGTGTCCGGCGGGGCAGGGCTTCTTCAGAGCGGAGGACGCGCACAGCGAGGCTGGAGCCCGAGCGGGAGGGGGACCAGCGGGCCGGACGGCGGCTGGGCTGTCCGCGCCTGTGACAAGAGGAGGCCGCACGTGGGCAGACGGGACGGGCACAAACACTCGGAAAACAAAATGATGGGAGCTCCGTCAAGCCCTGTGACTCACCAGGTCACGGCTCGCCCTGTCTCTTCTGCTCTTTCTCTGCACAGATGGCGCGACGATCCGAGCACAGAGCTGATCTCTAAACGCAGCAGGGACGCGGCTTCGAAAGGGGCCTGCGGTGCCGCTCTGCGGGCGGCGAGGCTAACACGAGCCTCCAGCCCAGAGCCTGCGCACACCGCGGGGCAGACGGGGCCCCAGCCCGCGCCCTTCCCGCCGGGCTCTGGGTTCTGCCAGCCACAACCAGGGGGTTCTGACCCAGGACTTTCTCCCCTTCAGAAGAGCAAAGAGGACCAAGAATAATATTTCAGCTCTCTTACATCTCAATTACTAACAACAATAAAATCTCCATTTTTAAGTGTCTTTTCCTTAAATAACATCTCGCACATCACTCACATTCCTGGAAAGTTTTTCTCTTTCATCAGAAAGTATAATAACCTGAGGGGTTACCCACTTTCCTGGTTCTCCCTCCTGTCTCTCTTAAGACAGAAGCTTTCTCTCAATAAAATTTTCCTACTCAAACCTCTGTCCTTCCTAAAATTCACTCTTTGATTTTTAGAGAACAGGAACTGGCATTTCGGCTGGGGAGCTAGCCCTTGCTCTCCCGCCCCATAGTGGAGGTCTTCCACCGAGCTAACTGCAGGGAGGGAGCAGAGAGGGGCCAAGACCGGAGACAAGAGACCGAGAGCAGGCTTCGGCGTCTGCCACAGCTCCCGGAGAAATAGACTCTGGATCTGATTCTCGGGACTCCAAGAAGAATGTGATGACTCAGCCTGTCGGCTACTGCTGCAAAGAACCAGGCCACCTCAGGAGGGACCGTGCCCCGACTGCCAAGGTGACCACTGGAGAGGAGACTGCTCTTTGAGGCGAAGGCCCCAAGTTCAGACTCCTCTCTTTAACTGGTCCAGCGGGACTGAAGGGGCCCGGGCCCTCCCTGCCTTCTCCCTCTGGCCGGACTGTCATCTCCGTGGAAGAGCCCTCGGTAGTTATGACCACAGAGGGAAAAGAAGCAAGCCTGCTGCCGGACACTGGTGCCTCTCTCAGTCCTTCTCTCCAGTCCTGGCCTTGCCTTCTGCCATCACACTTCAGTGAAAGGAGTCACAGGAGAGGAGACTCAAGGTGGTATGCCTGCCCATGATAACGACGTATGGAGTCTACCAAGGGCCTTCAGACAGACCCTCTATGCAGTGACCCTGACTCCAGCCTGACGAAGTTAGATCAGTCTCCGCCTGTTCCCCCTCACGGCAGTTCGGGACCTCTTCAGAGGGGGGAATATTGTACGTAGAAAAGGCAGCTAGACACAGGTGGGCAGACAGACAGGGCCAGCACCTGAAAGACTTGCGGAAAAGAGAGCCCTTCTGAAGGTCAACACCACCAATGAGAAACTAGCTACAGGCCTCGCTGTCCTCTAGGAGGGAAGGTCAAAGTCTGGGCCCAGCCCCTCCCTGGAATGCAGCCATCACAACATCTCCAGATACGGGCAGGACCTCGGGCCGCCGGGAGGAGTCTCCTGACAAGAAAACCCTTCTAGCCTGATTCCACATGGGCGGCCCTAGTTTTGAACCCATCCACTTCGTGATTTTGGTCTATAAATTTCCCCTGGAAAAAGAGACCCTTGGGCTACCCACTTTCCGGGTTCCCCCTTCTGTCTCTCTTAAGGCAGAAGCCTTCTCTCTCAATAAAATTTTCCTACTCAAACCTCTGTCCTTCCTAAAATTCACTCTTTGATTTGTAGAGAACAAAAACTCGCGTTTCAGCTGGGGAGTTAGGCCTTGCTTTCCTGCATCAAATGCGCATGAATAAACTTCCATCTTTCAAAAAAAAAAGAAAGTATAATAACCTGAATATTGTATCCAATACCATTTCTATCCATCTGCCTTAAAGAATAAAAAGTTATTCCTTTTATTTCTTTCCCTCCACCCCTGAAGGGCTACGGTATTTTATCACTTTCTGGACTTTTTACACTATTTCTAAGAGGTTAAAAAAGAAATACCAAAGAATATTTTTTCTTTCTCTTATAATTTATATACATAGTCCAGTTTTCTTATAGCAAGACAAGCTTTTCAATGGTCAAAATCAACCTGCAATGATACTTACATTTCAATATCCATAAATTATCCCATTTTAAAAAGAGAAAGTAAGGGGCCAGATATTTAGCTCAGTGTTTCCAGCACCTGCCTAGTCTGGTTCAATCCCTGGTAACCACACACAACAATACCAGGTGTAGTGACTCACGCCCACCAGCAATCAGTACCACACAACTCAGTGCTGGGTGTGGTGGCTCACACCTCTCATCCCAGCACTTGGGAGGCAGAGGCAGGAGGACTGCTGAGCTCCAGGCTTGCCTGGGCTACACAGTGAGCTCAGGGCCAGCCTGAACCACAAAGCGAGACCCTGTCTCAAAAAAAAAAAAAGAGAGAAAGTAAAAGTAACACTGTTGTACTTTAGCCATATTAGCCTCTGAGTATATTATCTAATCTAAACTGTAATATTAAAAAATATTCATGTGTACTAATTTCTTTGTTTGAAGAAACAAAGAATGACAGGCATGAGTTACACTGTGGTGTGTGGTACCAGGGATCGAACTGAGGACCCTGCACTTGCCAGGGAGACGCTGGAACCACTGAGCTAAATCCCCAACCCATAGCTAATAATTTTTAAAACCAAATCTACTTACTATATTTTATTAAGTCTCTTCACTCATGTCCATAAGTATAGAAAACAATTGTTTTATATTTTGCTTATAAATAAAACCAAAATCCAAAATTCAATTTGAAAAAAATTTCCCATCTTTTTCCTATTTCTGTTAACACAGGAGACAGAGGCAGCAGCACGCGCACGCTCAGACCCAGGCTGACTCTCACCAGTGCAGCGGCGCTGGGTCACCTCCGAGGGCTGCCGGCCGCAGCTCAGGTCGGCTGTAAGTCAGCAGAGCTGAGAGCCGATGTTCGCCTGAGCGCACAGCACGGATGACGAGAGGCGGCCGGACCTCCCACTAGCCCACGTAGCCCAAAGTGTCCCTGCGTCGGGCTCGGCGTCCCTCGCGGGGCGCTGTGCCTAGCTTTTCTCATCCAGAAGCTACTGCTGTGTTATTTCAGGGTCTCCTGCCCTTAGAATTCTCTAGGAGTCTTACCAACTAGACCCCTTGACTGCCTTTGCCTTGACCTCCAAATTCCCCTACCCCAGCATCTCCCAAGTGAGAATAAATAAACGAAGGCACAAGTGGGTTCCAGAAGAACCTAAGTTCCCCTTCTCCCCCATCTGCCCGCAACCGACCCCCCGGGTGCCGCCTACGCAAAGCAAGTGACGTCACTGCCAAGAGTTTCCCTAACCTGTTACACGTCAGAATCCACTCACCAGCCCAGCCCTTTACCAAAGCAGGCAAGAGCAGAAGGGCCCAGGGCCGAGGGCGAACGGGGTGGCCCGGAGAGAGAGGCCTGAGCGGGAGCCCTGGGCCCGCAGCCCACCCGCAGCTCAAGGGCGGCCGCACGGTTCGCGGGCTGTGCGGCCCTGGGAGGGGCTCAGGGGGTCGGGACCACGGGGCTCACCGTCGTCGGGGTAACTGGGCGGCACCCTTAGCACGGTGCCTGGTGCGCGGAGACAGGGGCCGGCCGCCTTCTGAGATCTATTCACAGTTCAGGAACTAGGACCCCTCCGAGGTTCGAGCATACTAGTCACAGTTGCTCAGGGAGATGGCCGCATCACGGCAGATCACAAGATTCAACGCACACTCCGTCTTCGGCACTTATTAATTCTGGAGAATTAAGTAGAAAGTGAAATGTATTTTTGGAAAGGAATGCAAACAGCTCTGCAGAGTGAGCCAGTCACACGGGGAGCTGTGTGGCCCAGCGGCAGCCCCCGTGGCACAGAGCCGCCCGGGACGGGCCATTGCCTCCCGTGCACAGCGCAGCCGCAGCGGAGCCAGGGCTCAGCCGGGCTGCCACGGGCCCTGGAGACCAGCACCGCGGGGCGGCCGTCAGGGCCTTCCCAGGGGAGGCAGCCCGCTCAGCTGCTCCGGAGACCCTCTCCTCGGCCACGCTGCCTCTCACAACCAGTATTTATCTGTCTGCCAGCCCCACCCTGGCTTACGAGGGCAGGATGCATGAAAAATATTCTTTCCACTTTTTCTGTAATTTACTTTTTAAAATTGTCTCTTTCCATTTCCGAAAGCTGCAAATAGTTCTGCTTTCTTTCGAAGCCCCTGACCCACTGGGTTTGAGACTTTTTAAAAACTCACCACGGACGAACATGGCGTGGAGAGCGGTGGGCAGGCGAGGAGAAGCGTCTGCGGAGGGGCCAGCGGCGACGGCCGGAGGAATAAACACGGCGAGCACGCCCACCGACGCGGCGCTCCTCCGGCTCCCCGACTGGGGCTATCTCCCGCCTCACGGACCGCTGGCCATGAAAGCAGCAGCCAGCTACCCTCGTCCTGCTCCCGTGCACAGCGAGCGCCCCGCCGCCCCGCAGAGCAGCGCCCGCAGCCAGCGAAGCTTCTGGGGAGCTGGCTCTGCTCCTGCCCGCAGGCCACGCGCGCTCACGGTCCTGCATCGCCTCGCGCACAAGTAACTTCCCCGCTGTGGGCCGATGCCCAGGAAACGGGCCTGCGGTAGCGGCAGGGA